>RJWJ010019016.1:0-30828 GCA_004363605.1 Indri indri
TCTCAGTGATCTTGTGGAGTGTCCATTTGTGGAGTCTTTTAGAGAAGAAAATGCCATCTTTTGCAAAAGGTTTCATGAAAGGTCCAGGCTATAGCTTGAATGTTATTCTAAGGCCCAGAAGCCCTGATTATTCCCTGAGAGGGGATTGTCTATTTTTTTTTTCCAGAAAAATGTACACACAAAAGCACATCTCAGTACCTACATCCACAAAAACTTTTCCTTACTCTTCAGGTCTTTACGAGTATGTTCTAAACATCTGGGCTGCTCCACATGCTTGCCAGTTTGTTTCTCCCCCACCCCCTTCATGTTTTATTGTCACACTAAGTAAAGCTCCAGATCCATTTATGAATTTCCATGTTGCTGTGGGCTGAACTGTGTCTCCAAAAATGTTCGTGTTGAGATTCTAATACCCAGAACCTCAGAATGTGACTGTATTTGGAGACAGGATCTTTAAATAGGTAATTAAGTTAAAATTAGGTTGTTAGGGTGGGCCCTGATCCTATAGGACTGGTGTCCTCATGTAAGAAGAGGAAATTTGGATGCTGATTGGAAGACATGTGAGGACACAAGGATAAGAGGCAGAGGAAACCAACCCTGCCAACACCTTCATCTTGAACTTCCAGCTGCCAGACTAGGAGACAGTAAATTTCTGTGGTTTAAGCCACCCCACCTGGGCCCCCTGTAACAGCAGCCCTGTCAAATTAACATACATCCTTTTCTGTGGTCTCTTCCTTCCTTTGCCTTCTCTTGGACTGACCCGTCTCGGCTCACCAGCATTTCCCTTCTTTCTAGTCGTCTTTACAACACAGCCACCCTCCCTTCTCCAGGTTCCACTTAATGATGTCGCTTCACTCACAACTGTCATTTCCTTCCTGCATGACCCAGCCCCACCTCGATGACAATGAGACCTGCAGTCCTGTTAGGAGCAAATCCCACGACTCTGACTGTTGAGAAAGTTTTCATTCACACAAGATGATGCCTTCCATCATTTTCATTTTCATAAGAAAAGGTACACATTTTGGAGGGACTTTTGTGTTCATGTAGCTTGTTTCTGTGTACAGAGTATTTCTGCAGACATGGCATTGCTTAATCCTCAGCACATTTCAAGTCAATGGTTTTTCAAGACACTGACACTCAGAAAGGTTTCCTAACTTGATGGAAATTATACAGCTAGTAAATAGTAGAGCTGGAATTTGGACCAAGGAGAAGATGCACGTTGCCCCTGACTCCCAATGCAGGATGGTCAGTGACAGCTGCTTTTATATTGTGGCTGGTTTCTCTATCCTCTGAGCTGGACTTCCATGAGCTTCCTGTTGGCATGCATCATTACCTCTGGCTAAGTATTCGCTCATGAATCATTATCACCCTAACTAAATTGGAAGCTCTGGGGAGGCAGGTTTTGGGCTGTGCTTTCTGTTTAGTTAGGGTGTTTGGGAAACATCTGTTGATTGGTTGGTTAGATGGACTTTTTAACCAGAGGATACAGCACATCTCTTAGCATCTGGTTTTCCAAAGGTATATGCAAAAGTGACAGGGAGCTCATGATGTTGATCTGGTCTTTTTCAACAAAGGTTAGGAAAGGGTATGTATAAAAATAATGCTGTGGATTGACATTATGTTACAATATTTATCGTTATTATACCCTGTATTTATATAGCATCTCTCTCTCTCTCTCCCAGTGGCTTTATCCCGCTGCTAAATAGAAAATAAATTGCTTATCTCTTAGAAGAGAATTAACTCTTTCAGGGCACTGGGGTACCATTTAGTAAATTAGTAATCCTCTAAATGGCACTCCAGATATGTAAGATCCCATATATAAATCTGGAAAATGAAGGTGTTCCCAGTGCTTAAAAGAAATCAGGCCAGGCCAAACAGAAATCAGACAGCAAGCTTAAAACACATGTAATGTACTTATCTCTCTCCTCTAATAACTTTGTGTTCATTCTCATGGAAATCTGTCTGTGACTAAAGACAAATCTATTTGCTAAAAGCTGGCACTTCTGATCTTTTAATCTACTAATATGAGAGTAATACAGGGGAAGGGGCAGATGATAGGAAAAGCAGAGTGGTGGTGTTGATACTCATGGGAACGGCAGCAATTTGTTCAGCTAAACAGATTTTGAGAGACTGATAGATTTTTTTCAAAGCCATTTGAAAGGCTGGCCATGATGGTTCCCTTAGGTCCTGAAAATGTTCATCTATTTCCAAAATACTGGTTAGTGAATTGGAATTAACTTCATAGATCTCCTTGGAAGGTAGGTAGGGGCAGGTACAACTACAAATCAACAGTAGCTTTTTCCAACATAGAAATTTAACTCTCAATCAGTCAGAAACAAAGTTGGGGACGTTTGTATAAAAACATGGTGGGCGTGGAGAAACAGGAATGGTTAATTGATGCTGAGTGGGTCCATTTTTTAAAAAGCATATCGACTTCAGTTTCTCTCTCTTGTTTTCATTTTGTCTCTCCCATGTTTATGATGTGATCACCTCATCCCATTTAAAATTTCTTGGAGTTCGCCCATTGACTCAAATGCCTCTTGGATGCACTTGCTTGTCCGGGTGTTGCCTCACTGAATTCTGATTGTAATTCAGTAACATGGTATTGATTGTTGGGACTTTCGGTTTATGTGCAATGAGATAGAATTTGGAAACCGGCGGTGTCTTATTGACTTTCTGATTTGAGCTTCTGGGAAACTCATTGGATGGTCAGATGAGATGCTGCCAGGCAGTTTGGCAGTTCAGTAAACATTCTGTGGTTATTTCTCTGAATTGTGTACGATTCCCATTGATGTACCCTCACTTGGATGCCAAGCACTTAAGAACCACCTACTCGACTCTGAGCCACCATCCTTGTTCCTCCCTCTAAAGACCAGGCCCACAAGTGAGCCTCTTTCCAAAGCCTCGGCCCTCCTCTTCCCCCTCTCCGCTGCACTGACAGCTGCCAGGGGCCTCTTTACACAAGCCTCAGCTTTTGAAGGTAAATACGCCACGTCAGTCCAATTTCAGCAATCCACACACCTCTGAGCCCCTCGAATTCCAAGGAGCATCCTTAAAGAGAATCATCAGCAACCTGCTAAAAAGAAATCAAAGCAGATCAGGAAAATGTCTGGACAGGGGAAGGAAGGATGAGCCTCGTAGACTGATGGCCTTCATTTCCCAATAAGCAACATGACTGGCGACAAAAATAAACACTAATGGGAAACACGTATGTTCGGTCTAATTGTATCATCGCAGGTTCTTTCCATATGTCACATAGGGACTGAAATAATGTAGTGTCGGAAGGTAGCTCCGTGGTTTCCCTTTGCACACATATACATTTTGCATTTAGTTGCTCTCTGGCATGAGTAAAAGTCCCAAATAAGCTGGGTTTGGGGATTCTACCCCCATGATTCCTAAATACTCACCATCTCAAGATGAAAGTCAGTCACGGTACCACTCTGAGCTCAAAGGTAGCAAAATGAGATGAACAAAGCTGGTGTGAGAGACAGCACCATTAATTCCTCTCCCAGGTGGCTCTTTTAATATTCCAAACAGGGTTTAATCATCGAGCAGTGTGTTGAACTAAGGAGCCAGGTCAGCAGTGCCCTTCTGCTGACTCTTCTAACTTTCTAAACAAGTAACAAAGCTGGTGGATTTCTCACCCCGCCCCACTGCTGATGCCAGACCCTAGGAGAGCTTTCTAGGGAAGAGGAAGCTGGATTCTGTTAATTTTCTTTGGTTTGGGGTGGAGGGCAAAACCCCTAGAGGTTGTACCCTGTGATGGTCTGAGACAGATCTGCTTTTCTTGTTCAAATTCCCATCCTTTCCTTTTTGGCTTCCCATCACTCATAGGCTTGTAGGATCCTCAGCAGGGAGAAGCCACCAGCTTCCCTGCTCTGAAACTCTGTCACCCTTGTCTGTGGTCCTAGCTGCCACTTCCTTTGCTGTTTTGTGACTCTGATTTCCTCTCAAGTGGGAAACACCATCTCTCTCTAGGCAGGTAGGAAGTTTGCATGAAGTGGGCATTGGAGCTGCAGCTGTTGGAGTGATAACCGCACATTTTATTCTCAAATTTTCAAGAGGACGCTGAAAATACGGCAAGAGTTTGAGGTTCTGAAATTTCTAATTTAACACAAAATTAATAATAATTACGGTTATCATTAATAAATTATTTTTCTCCTTTATAATTTTACCAGGACTTTTTAAAATTCTTGAATCTTGTACAATCCAGAGGCAATGCGTCGATGAATAATGTGATTTGCATTTGATATTTATTATTTTTTCCTGTCAACCTGGAAAATGAATCCACTAGAACTTAAAATACATTTGAATGATTAGTTCTTTTATGTAGTTTATGTGCATTTTGTAATTTGTTTCACACCCTCTCCTTTGCTGATTTTTGTTGCTTTGGTTCAAATGGCCAAAACTCTATGGGCGCCATTATGAGTTGATAATGACTGATGAGTTTATGCCAGTGACCGCATTGTCAGCATCCACCCTTTGGCTTTAAAGGGAAACATCTTTACCAGGGAAGAGCCCGTTTTTGTTTTCTCCCATTTGCTGTTTATCTGACTTTGTGATAACATCATCAAGCCTTACTCTGTACTTTTTGATGAGCTGGTATTCTCTGGAGCTGAGAGTTGCCGGCATGGCAGAGAGTGATAAACTAGGACCATGTTAGGCACATACGTTAGGCACTTTTGACATCCTCCTGCCTCGACATAAAATTGGTGGACCCACATTTGCCATTGCTTAGGTTTAGGGCAATCCCAGACCCACTTGTCATTCAAATCAAACTTTGTTAGAACATCAACTCAAGAAAAGGAAGCCAAATACAAAATTGAATGTTGATGTTGAAAGAGATTGTCGTCCTTATGTTCAGCTTTATTGGGTGCCCATTGGTTTAAGAAAGTGGCCTAATGTTGAGAAAGATGACAGAAGAATTTGCAAGGACCACTGTGGTCTGCAAATAGTTTGAAAAATTAGCACGCATTAATGCTTAGTGGGGAAATTTTGCAAATAGGGCACACTTGGGAAGTAGTGAGATCTGACTTTCTTTTGATTAATATTTCCCACTTGGAAACAGTGTTAGCCTCCAAACACTAGTAAACAGAGACTTGTTAGGGAAAATACTGATAATGACTATGCTATTTATGCAGAAATTATATATAGTAATTTTGACTATTTGGAACAAAATAAAAATGTCAAAATGGGGGGAAAGTCTTCTAACGGAAAAAAATACGACACAAAATGCACACACTAATACTGATGAGGTAAAAATCTTTAGTATATTCTGATGTAATATATTTTTAAAATATTTTATTTATATATTTAAAATAAAAACAACGCTTTGGTGCTTAAAGAGATAAGCTTCAATTTCCCACCACATCCATCTATGAAAACCCCTCATTCCAATGCCCGATAGAAAGGCATTGGTATGCAAAACTCCTTTCCTAAAATTAATTTCTAAATTTTTTTTATAGTTCACTAATTAAAGACAGACCCCAGAAAAAGAATAGAACATTTCGTTCTTGCCTTTGTTACTAGTTAGTTGCGTGACCTCAAACCAGCCATTTAATCGGTGTGGCCCTAAGTTTCTTCCTTTGTAAGAAGTGCAGTGATTCTTATGCAGCAAGGGTTCCAGGTGTGCATGTCAGGCAGACTGTTGAGCTCCAGGCCTCCCCCGGGCCGGTTTAGCCAAAAGACTAAGGAAGATTCTGTCTAAGAGAAGCAAGACCAGCTGGAATCAGTTAAAAAGGCATCTGCAGAGGGAAGAAAGGTGTGATTTGGAACTCAGGGGAGAGGCTGTGTCACTGGGATGTGTCCTTTGGGCCACCTCCCCTTTTATGAATCAAAAGACCTGTGTTCAGTGGAGCCCTGTGCCTCCTTGACAGAGACGGTTGGGTTGCTTTGGTGTCCATGTACCAGAGCATAGAAACAGACAGGGAGGAAGCCATTCTCCCACTCAAGCTGGGATAGCACCTGGCTTCCCCACATCAAAGTCCTCAGAGAACAGTGCAGCCAGGGCACATGAGGGTCTTGGTGAGTTGGTGGCAGCAGAATTCACAGCCCCTTGTCAGCTAAGCAGCAGCAGCAGTGGGTAGCCTTCCCCACCACGAGAGCCTGGTGCTGGGAGGGTGCTCTTGAGGTCTGTGGGGCCAGCCCAGGCTGCAGCAATAGGTGTCCCTGACTGTCCAAAACAGCCCAAGAGGCAAAGGGCAGATTCCTAAGGTGGCTGGGGGACTCCTTTGTGAGTACCCGTGAGACCCAACGCAGAGGCCAGCTTCTTTGACAGCACGAGAGGGCAAGGGCCTGGGAAATATTCATGAGTGTGGCTTTATCTTGGTGGATCTCACCCTGGGCAGTTTTGCCCTTCAAGGGACATTTGACTGCCTGGGGACATTTTTGGTTGTCACAACTCAGGGGAGAGAAGTGCTACTGGTACGTAGGGACACAGGCGCTACAAAGTACGAGACATAGTCCCACACCAAAGAATTATCCAATTCAAAATGTCAAGAGCACTGAAACGGAGACACCTTCCTTGCCACCTTTGTACCAACTCTTCATGCAGGTGCGACCTAGGAAAACACAGATTCCGCCCATGCATGCCAGGGAGTTGAGCATTGTGCCAGGTGGCCAGCCGATTTAACAGTAATGAGGATGATTCCATGATCATAATAACATAAATCATATCACTAATAACAGCTAACATGCACTGCCTCCTTCCTGCCAGGCACCATGGAAGCATTCGAGAGGGTTTCATTCAGCAAATGCACCCTCCAACTCCAGGAGGTAGGCCTAAGTCTTATCTGCAACTTACAGACCCTTTAAATAGCCACGCTGGCAACTGACGAGGGAGTGTCAGCCAAACTGCTGGTTTTGCCAATTTGCATGGTCACCTTAGTCAGATCCACCCAAAGGGACTACTGAAGTTGGTGACCTTACTTCCACCTCTGTCCCAGCAACTGGAAAACTGAAGGCAGCCCGTCACACCTACACCCTCTCTACATCTTGAGATCAGCCCCAGCTATGTCACCTGACCACTTCCGAAACCACATTGTCGTTTTCTGCAAACAAAAGCAAAACCAAAACCTGAGACAAGTCAACACTGCACAAAGTCAAATGGAAAGGAATGGGGAGAGAGTCGGATGACTCCAAATATCTATTATTAATAAAATATAATAGATCAAGTCCTCAAAGTCTGTTTTTGCCTCAGTTATTCAAATAGATGCGGATTGTTTTTAAATTTCCCAGATAATGGGGGCAGGGTAGCCCTCAACTGTTTCCATAGGATTTTAGTAGGTAAACTTAAGGAATTGGACTAATTAGTCCCCGGGCCGTGGTTGAGCGGCTTTGGTTTCTTTAGAGGAACACCGAAGACCTCCCGTTCACCTTTTATCTCGATCAATCCTCTCGTATTTGCTAAGGGCCCCAGGAGTGGGGCATGAGAGGTGTAGATCATTCAATTTGTCGCAGCGCATATTTTCAATATTATGATAAGAAGACAAGGGACTCTGCATTTTGTCAACTTGCAGGTCCAAGATCGATCCACAAATAGATGGGCCTCCCCGTATTCTGAATTAAAGTGTGTGTTTGGGCAGTTTATTGACAGTTGATAACTACTGACCACTAGTCCTGATAGAGTTACAGAGGTCAGGTCAAGGCAGGTCAGAACCACAAAGGATGCCTCCTGCTCTCAGAGTTCGCTCCCCTCCCAGAAGGGACGTGAAGGTCAATAATGAAGCCACCTGTAGGGTCTGGAGGCTTTTCCAGTCTTTATCCTCTGGCTGTGCAGTGACGTAACCACAGAGCAGCCTGGTCCTTTCTTGCTTTCACTCTGGCCACTGCTCTGGGAGTCTCACGGAGGGGGAAGCCTGGGCTCACCCAGCAGGGAACGGAGGCCCCAGGCCACTGCACGCCAGGCTCATCTCTGGGTCCCACTGCAGGCTCACCCCCTGCCCCCCACTGAGGCCCTTCCAAGGGGAGTTGCCAACACAGGCCGTGCTTCTGCCCCAAAACCTCAGAGAGTTAAGGACGCACAGGGGCGAAGGAAGTGGCTGTCTTTACGGCTCCTGCGGAGCATTGTCCCTCCTGTGCCTACGCAAACCGCTCTTGGCAAGCAAAAGTTTAATTAAAAGCCTCTCAGAATAACTCTCCAGCTGGGGTGGGCCTCGGTTGCCAGGAGGGACCTTATCAAGTGGATGTGAAAACTTAGAAACGATAGGCCTTGTTCCCAGGAAATGTCATCTGGTCTGCCTCGCCTGGTGCCTTGCTGAGGAGGAGGGGAGGGGGGCTGTGTGTGTGTTTTTGATGCAGCATCCACTGTCTACCTGGAAGATGCAAATGATATTCAAATTTGGTTCAGTGTACAGGCTGCTTGCATATACCCCACAGCAACCCTCAAGCAAGTGACTAATGGGAACATGTGTTCTTTCTATTTTTGTAAGGCCGGGAGAACAAGGGGGTGGAGGGCTGAGCTTGTGGGGTTTGAAATCTCTCTTTGCGGGGGACGTGCTGCTGTCTGGAGTGATAGTAACAGTGAGTGGCAGCTCCATGGCAGCGGGCCCTGACCTGCCTAGACGCTCCGCTCCACGGAGGACCTTGAGCCCAGTGAATGGCCCTGCCCGTCCCTTCCATCACCCTGCCAGGAGAGAAACCAGGGCTCTTAGGATGGTGGCAGCGCCCCCCAGCCTTCGCTCCTGTGGCTTGGCCAGGTGTTTGTCTCAGCAGGGCTCCATCTCACTGGGCGCTAGTAGAGTGATCGCCCTCAACATCAGTATCGCTGGTACCGCAATGATCTGCATTTTTAACGAGATGATTCCTAACTGTCACTGTGTCAGGTCAGTTGGGCAAGCTCGGAAGTGACTCCAATAAAACCAATGTCTGACCAAACCCTCGTGTAGCCTCTTGCAGCCCCAGGCAGAAAAAAGCAGAAGCATGATCTGTCCAGGACGATCTTAGCTCCTGTTGCCCAGTTTCTGTGGCGGATACTGCCATGAAGGTGGGGTGCACCCACCACATCTCCACAGCTCAGGTGACACCTCAGTCCAGTGACCAGGAGTCACGTGGCAAAGAGGGATGTGACACCAACAAGAGTGCTTGGGTATGATCTCTTAGTATGTGAACAACAGAAGGCAATCTTGAAATTCCAGGATTTGGAGTGATCAGGACAGATCGACCGGACCAGTGGATCACACAGGACTTTCAAGAGTATTGTCAGAGGGGAAGGAAGTGCACTGGGTTCTGGACTCCTCAGCCCTTCATAGAACAGTCTAGAACCAATGGACTTGTTTCATGTCGTATATATATTTCTATATACATTATGTACTAACTCCAGTCACCTAACCAGAGCCACCTGAATCGCTATGATGAAGACCCTAAGGCCAAGTCCCGGATCTGTGAAAAAGACGGATGTCGTCAACAGGTACAGGACAGGAGAACAATGGCATATGGACCGAGCACTTGCTGTCCCTGGTGTCAAATTTCTTTCGAAAAAAAGGGCTCTGAGATTTTTAAAAAGGTTCAAAACCACCCAACTCTATTTTTTAGCATTTAGATAGGAATCTTCATCCAAACCTAGGCAGAGATACATTTGCATTTTAAAAATGAACTTCGTGAGTGCTCAAGGTAACCCGTTATAGACCCAACAGTCCTGAGCCACCTTTCGGGGCATGGGAACCAACCAGCTGCCTTCGTAAAAATCAAAACCCAACGTTCCCTTTGCCGGATGGCGGAGAATCTCGGGGGCGAGAATAGAGTCCCAAGGTCTAGTTCCTCCACTGTTAGAGGACCCCAACTTGAGTGACCAGGGCCATTGGCTGTCTCCTTACACTTGGTTTAAGGACTCTTGGAGGTCACATGCTTAACACATTTCCAGTATCCTCATCAAAGTACATCCCTTTGACCAAACTTCTAGGATTTTGTCTCCCAAGGAAATAAATCATGAAATTGTATATAAAAGATGTTCATCACAGCACAATGCTAAATAATAAAAACTAAGGTTAACTAAATGTCCAACAATAAGTAATTAATTTATAAATAATGGAATGTTTATGGAATATATATATTATAATCAAGAAACATGTTTTTTTTTAAAAAGGGCCAGACTCCCATAAAAATTAGGGTGCTTTATTTTTAAGGATATCCCTAGAAACAAGCTCCTGTAACATCTGTCTGTAAAGGAAAAGTGAAGTAAATTTTCTGTTTGTATCCATTCAGGGTTAATAGACAAATTGCATAATTCAGGCTAAAAAGAAACCCACTCTTTCTCTGCAATTATGTTTGGCCTTCTTTATCGGGGAAACTTGCTTCAGATTTCCACTTCTTTCTTCATCTATGGAGACAGTCAAAATCCAAGCCTCACCCTGTTCTAAAGCAGCCATAATTGTGACCCAGCAGCTGGCCCATTGAGTCCCCACTGTGTGCCCACCATGTGCTGGGCACTAAAAATACAAAGGTAGTTGGGACATTACCCCTTCCTTTGAGAGGTTCTTGGGCTAAGGGGATAGTACCACATGTCACATGATTCAATGCACCAGCCATCTACTTCATGCCAGGCCTTGTCCTGGGCCAAAACCTCTATATGTCCCATCGCCCATTCACAACAGCCTTCAGCCAAGGCACTGTCACCCCATTTCAGAGAGGGGGACAGTGACGCCCCACAGAGTCAGCAGCATAACTGTCAAGCTATAGAGCCAGGACTCAAACACAGATCTACTTGACTGTTCTAATTCCTGAGCCGAAACGATGTTGTGATAGAAGAGGAAACCCTTGATTCCTGCAGAGCGTAAGTTCCCTGTGCAAAGGGATTTTTTTTTTTTTTTTTTGAGACAAAGTCTCGCTCTCTTGCCTGAGCTAGAATGCCGTGGCGTCAGCCTAGCTCACAGCAACCTCAAACTCCTGAGCTCAAGTGATCCTCCTGCCTCAGCCTCCCGAGTAGCTGAGACTACAGGCACGTGCCACCACACCTGGCTAATTTTTTCTATTTTTAATTGTTTGGCCAATTTCTTTCTGTTTTTAGTAGAGACGAGGTCTCGCTCTTGCTCAGGCTGGTCTTGAACTCCTGAGCTCAAGCAATCCCCCCGCCTCGGCCTCCCAGAGTGCTAGGATTACAGGCGTGAGCCACTGCGCCTGGCCTGCAAAGGGATTTTTTTTGGTGCCATATCCCCAGCACCTAGAGCAATGGCTGGCAAAAATGCCGGGTTGGCATGGTATAGCCAAGGTGGGTTTGCCAGACTTAGCAGATAAAATAAAGGCCATGTAGTCAAATTTCAGAGAAATAATAAATAATTTTTTGTCTAAGTATGTCCCATGCAGTATTTAGGACATGCTTAGTAAATGATTCATTGTTCACTGAAATTCAAACTGCACTGAGCATCCTGGTACACCTGGCGGGGGATGGCAGGTTGCTACTGAGCGTGGTTGACAGCGGATGAGAAGGCTCCCACCAGTTCCCCAAGACAGGGAGGGCAGAGTCACGTGCCAGGCGTGGAGGAGCAAGGATGCTTGGTTTATCTGAGGAACTGTGAGCAACACACTACATACAACTAGAGTCAAGAGCAGAGTTCCCAACTGGGGACCTAGGGGCTGACATGTTTTGTTTGGTCTTCTAATTTTAATTAGTTATCAACATTTAAAATCTGGCAATTTCACATTTTTTTAAAATTGGCTTTTATTAATAAAAAATCTGAATGTCTTTATTTCCAGATGGCAACATCTGATAGGAGGTACATTTGGGGGCAGGGTGGAGGCTGGGCTCTCCTATTAGCTATGCTTGCTTCACCTATTTTCTCCTTCTGAACCACAGGGCCTCTGTGTTTGCTACCCCTGGAGCAGGGAGATTGGGAGAATTGCTATATACGGTCTATGATGACTGACAAAAGGTGAAAAAGCAGCAGTATTCGTAAGATGGATAACATGGTGAGAATGACAGCTCAGATAATTAGTGTCTTCAGATCCTTGTAGAAGAGCCTAGAACCTTCTAGAATCCAGTGGATCACATTCTAGTCATGAACCAGTTGTAACCTTGTGAGTTTCAGTGGTGAGCCTGGTTGGTTTAAGGGATAATGACATGTAGTGATCCATATTTATTCCATCTCTCTGTCCATCACTTTATTTATGGTGGGGAGAGGGGAGGAAGGCAACAGATGGAGGTAGAAACGGACATGACCCCGCATTTGCTTTGAGAACTCCTCTTGGCTTTAGGAAACGTGGCTGTCCCCTCGCCCTGTGTGTGTGGCTGACCCCGGCCGTGCTTGCTGGTTGCTGGGGGCAGATGCATTCGTAATGGAAAAGGTGAACTCACTCTTGGGGGTTGCAGGGAGCGTAGGGGGGTGTTTTCTTCTACCGTAATAAGATTGTCAAGGCCCCTTCCTGGCCCAAATGTCGCAGGGGCCGGGTATAGTCTGCCAGAATGGGAAACTCACTCTTCTTAATTAGCCCTAATGCAGCCGAGCCTGTTTTCTTAGCCTGACCAAAGGGAATAGTAATTAATATGGTGGTGGAGACAGACGGAGAGTTCAAGGCCAGCATGTGTGCCCCTGACCCTGGGGTCACCTGCAAAGGGGAACCCAGAAGACAATAACCTGGCTCCCGCAGGCCTGGACAAAAGCGAGCTCTGGTCCTCCAAACTCAGCTCACTGTAGCCTTCCCATTAATGAGAAATTCTGTCTTTCCACTTCTAGAAAAGGGACTGGCTTATTAGGCTTCCCCAATAAGGTGCACGTGTCTACATATGTGAGCATGTATGCGTGTGTTTTAAGGGGTAATTTTTCTCCCACTTAAATATCTAAATTCACAAAGCCTGGGGAAGTGTCTGTCTTCTCAGTGTTAGTGAGTGGCTACTGCTGTTGGCTGATAGGGCTGGATTTGCACCCGCAATGAGCAGAGCACAAGTTGTACGTGTTCATTTCTCCACAAAGCTTGCACGCATCCTGGAGCGAGGAGCTTGGAGCGCACTATAGCCTTCTGCAAGCTGGGAAGAGGCTGTCCACGTGTCCAAGTTGGGGCACATAGCTGGGGTCCAGGGGACGGTGTGGCCACTGGGCAGGATGGCAGGCAGGCTGACCCACACACAGAGAGGACAGAAGCCAGAGAAAGTGACAGCTCCACCTCTCAGCAACCCCCACAGAGAGAGGGAATGAGAGCCCTTGGAATGATGGTAAATGCGATCCAAGCGACTGTCCCACTCATTAAGGGTGACCTTACCATTCCCAAGTGACACACGGCACCATGAGTAAGTGAAAATGTATTGGACGTGCTGTGCCTGTTCCTTGTTTGGAGATGCTGAGCTTTCCAGAGAAAAATTTAGTTGTTTTTAGATTTTGCCTTCGATTTTCCTTAGGCTTGTTCTTCTTTTCTCTCTCTCTCTTTTTTTTTTTCTTTAATTAAATATTGCTGCCTAACTCTTTCGGGTCAGCAGCAATGTCACTGGCATCAACCATGAATCATGGCCGGGCTGACATTTTAAAAATGGCATCGTCAGGGCGGCAAGTGCAGGCCAGACACCCAGGCACAATGGCTGGACCCCGTAAATTACACTAAAAGTCTAATCAGAATAATCCACACGCTGACATCTTTATGCATGTGGCCAGAACTCGGGGATGGGAAGGCGCTGCCTGGGGTTTCTCTGAGCTTTCGCTGCCAGAGAATTCTGGTGCTTTCTAAGGATGCAAAGAGAATCTTCAAGATGCATCTTTTGGGTATCCATGACCTCTTTCCTCATGCTTACGTTTGGTGATAAAAACAGACATAGTGAGTGCCTCTCAATAGTGTGTTGGTTTATGTGCAGCTCATGCAATATAGTCATATTTTTTTTCCTGCAAACATCGTGCATACACATATTTCTTCATCAATGCACATGCACATGCGTGGTGTCCTCTCTCACACGCATACCCTATCAATATGATTTGAAGACATTCTTGGGTGCGCTGGCTGCAGAGCTGCTTTCAAACTCTTTTACTCTAAAAATGGTTTTCATGATTTGGACACAAATTCTGTACTGATCCTCATTAATGTGATTTCCTGAGGCCAGACAGGATGGCCACTGTCTGTCCCAAACCATTCATCATCTTTCTTGCTCCATTTTAGTTTTTGACTTTATCCTTTTTCTCCTGGAGTCTCTCTCAAACTTTCCACCTCCTTTGTGTTGCTCTAGTTTGCAAAAAACAAACAAAAAAAGTCTTCTAAAGCTTTGGGCTCCCTGACTCTAATGTAAGGTCAGGGGCATTTTCGGCCATACAGATACGGAAAGAGTGGCTTCCAGGGCTGGCAGGGGTGGGGCGGGGGGAAGATACTTGTGTTTGAAGTAGAAACAGGGAGAAAGGCAGAACATCCAGAAGCTAAGCTATGTTGCCTGTTTGCCCCTGCAGCATGCTAGAGGAAATGTATCTTTCTGAAGAGGAAACTGCAGAAGGTGGCAGGTCTTACTGACTATTTGTGGTTCATCCTGGAATCTCGTAGGCTCTACTAGCAAACTTCGGGAGGTTGCTCCAGTTGGAAGAATCTGTGTTGGTTTCGTGTGTGGCTTTTCTGAAGTTCTGTGACACCTAGGGCTTTAATCACTCCAGATAAGTTAAGGCAGAGCACTGCCTCAAGCTGTGCCCTGGATGTGTGTGCTCTTGGGGAGAAGGCCAGATGCTCCCAGCAAACCCAAGCCCCACCCAGGCTGAAGCCCTGGAGAGATGAACCGATGGTGGCCCACATATCAACCCAGGCTGGGCATCCGGAGTACCACCACAAGTGCAACTTCTATTGGTCAAAGTGGCAGTGGGTTCATGGCAGATCTACAAAGATGGCAATTTATTTAGGCTCTCTTGCCTAGAATTTCTTGCCTTTTTTTTGTTGTTGTCGTTTTTTTATTTTTTTGGCAAATAATGTTTTACATTTACTTTTGTACATTTATCACTATGACAGGGATGGTTAGATGCTGCATATAAATGAACTATGTATGTTTCCCAAAGATACTTATGTAATTTAGCAAAATTATTTCGCATGTTCATTTGAAAGAATATGCTCAGTTCATGTCTTGCTAGCACCACAAAACATTTCACTAATCATACTTTAATGTGGGAATGAACACACATTACTTAAACATTGCAACTATGTGAACATGCAAATAGTATTTAAAATCTCTCTTACACGATAAATTATGATCACTACATTCAAATACCAATTTCTAAAGAAAATTGATCTAAGAAAAATAGCTAATCACAGGACCCCATGAAAGCATTTTTTCAGTATCATTTAATTTTCAAGCCAAGAGATTTGGACTGTTGTCTCATTTTGTGTTCCATTATTTTTTTTTCCCCATTCATTTGCTGAACAATCATCTTCTAAAACATCCCACTTCTGTGGGAGTATCAACTGGCATGTTACCAAAAAGATGTAAATGATTTAATTGAATTAGTTTAATTAGGTAAATTAACAGTTAAGCGTATCACACACAAGCTCGTTCTGTTTATACTACGTTACGGAGATAATTTAGTACAGAAGGAGGGTGGGCATGACCAAAATTTCAATGCAGTGAGCCAGATTAGCTCGGAGAGGGAAAAAATACAAAGATAACAGTTGCTGGAATTAAATCTGAGTAAATAATTTATATGTTAGCTTCATTATGTAATTTGAGTCGTAGACAACCAGTTGGTAGTCAATGAACGTGCAAAAACATTGCTACCGACCGAAAGTGTGAAGACAGCCAAAGTGTTTCTGACCTTTCTAGAAATGTATCTCCAGGAAAATTCCAACATTCCTTGGTAACTCAGACAAATTGAGGCAACGCAAGTCAGCCCGGTTAACCAAAAATCTGAATTAAAACAAAAAATAAACAAGCCATAGTTCGAATGCCTTCAAGTATATGCCATTAAATCAACTAAACAGGGTTTATCACCCTGGACGCTATTGGCATTCTTTGGTGGGGGGAATGGGGGGGGGATGTCCAGTGCAGTTGTAGGATGTTTAGCAGTATCCCTGGAATCTTCCCATTAGATACCAGAAGCACCGCCCTCCCCCACCCTCCCCCAAGTGGTGACAACTGAAATGTCTCCTGACATTGCCAAATGTTCCCTGGGCAGGGGGGCCAATATCACACAGATTGAGAACCCTTGAAATAAAGCCATTAAAATGTTATCTAATATGGATCTTTAAGAATTCTGCTTTAGTGAATTATTCACAATGAATTGTAACATTCACAGCACTTACATAGAATGCTATGTAAAATATGAAAAACATTTATTACCTTACGTATTTGAAATATCTCATGTTCTGTCTCATTCGTACATTCATTCATTCATCCACTCATTCACTGGACAAGCAAGGAATAAGCACTGAGCATACTAGATACCAGGAGTATTGACATCTTCATGGGCAAGGAGTTGTGAATGAAGGCAGACCTGGGAATGAAGAGATCATATATTAATAGCAGAGGCTGGGTGTAGTGGCATTCACCTGTAGCTTGAGCTACTGGGGAGGCTGAGGTGGGAGGATCACATAAGCCCAGGAGTTTAAGTCAAGCCTGGGCAACATAGCAAGACCCCATCTCTCAAAAAAAGAAAGAAAGAAATCACATAGCCTATAGTAAGTGCTGGCAGATGTGGGGAGCTCAAGGAAACCATGACATTTACAAGAGAGCCTCAGCCTTGGGTAGCTTGCTTTTAGTTCTGTGTGGCAGAATACCAGGCCAGAAAAGGGCTACCACCAAGGCATCTAAGGCTGAGCTAAGACATGGACTACACTAGTGGCAGTGTGAGAAATTGGAAGGCTTTAAGCAAGGTAGTGTTACATACACTCAGTGTAGACTTTTGGAAAGAGCAAAGGTTTTAAAGTCACACCCACATGAGTTAAACACTGACTTAGCCCCTTACCAACTCGGTTACCTAGGCAAATTGCAGATTTCTGAGCCTCATGTCCTATCGATAAGTAATAATTACCTTATTGCAAATGGTAAGCGAGACAGTGTATATAAAGCACTTAGCATACTGTCTACCCCATAAAACTCACTCAGTAATTACTAGATTGTCTTTCCTTCATTTGCCGTTCTGTTCCCCCCACATCTTTCTTGCGATGGGAAGCATGCGTTCATGAGGTTTGCATTCCCCAACATCTGGCTTGTGTTGCTGAACGTTGCTGAAGTTGTCCAAAACCTAGATTTTGTTTACTCTACAGCTGAGTGTTTAAATCCCTTAAATTAGTAACGTCATTTTGACGTCCACGTTAATCTTCCATGAGATCTTAGGTTAGGATCTGGAAGATGGGGGTGACTTTTTCTACCACGTCCACGGATCGGGAGCCAGATGTGGCCGTTATTACCACAGGAATCAGTGAGAATGTGGAAAAGTACCCATTGGAAGAAATGATCATTTTCTATACAAAGGAATTTAATTATTATTATTTTTTTTTGCCAAGCGAGTTTCTGGCAATCCGTCTCCAAGGCCGGTATTTTCGTTCTGTTGGGAAACAGCGGGGACCAAACAGAAGGGAAGAGAGACCTGTTTTGCATTTGGAAATACCAACAAAACCACGCTCCCACCCCTTCTGCAAATTTATCACTAACGTACACAGAGCTTTGTATATATAATGGAATGCAAGGCTAAGCTGTTTTCTCTGTGATTCTGACATGTCTCACACACACACATACACACTCTGCAGTGCTGCATCTATAAACGAAGGGGGCATTTCCAAGAACACATTTCATTGTCAGAAACATACACACATAACGTAGAAAACACCCTAGACAAAGATGCCCTCTGCCCCTCACTCTTGCCTGGGCACCCACTTCCTGTCCTTTCCTGAGACGATGGGACTCCCCATTCCAGGTGACCAGGCCCAGCAAGCCTCTGGGAGTGCGTCCTGCAGGGCGGCTGCCCTAGACCCCAGCCAGCCCTGAAGACGCTCGACAGCGCGCCCCGTGCCACGGCCACCAGCCGCTCGTCTTTAATCCCTTCCACGCCCTGGGACTCATTCTCAGAAGTCTGTTTAACTTGTGGATGTCATGGCTATGATAATGTACAAATTCAGATTAACTCCAAAGGGAAATGACAAATTCCCAGTGGCCTCAGGCCATCCTTTAGGATTTAGAAGGTTCTAGAAGGCATGGTCAGTTTCTGTGCTGTATCTCCATCCCATCACCCATTCTCTTTCCTCTCCCTGCTTCCCACAGCATTTTCTTTTTCTTTTTTTAAAAAAAAATAATTTTGAAATTATTTTAGACAACAGAAAATTACAAAAATAGTTCAGAGAGTTGCCATGTACTCTTCACTCAGCTTCCCCTAATAATAACATCTTAGACAACCATAGCACAGCTATCTAAATTAAGAAATTAACTTTCTTAATGAATGGGTAAAATACTACTAACTAACTATAGCTTTTATTTGGATTTCACCCATGTTTTCCCTTGCTGTTCTGTTCCGGATCCCACATTGTGCTACTTGTCATGTTCCCTTAGTAACTTCCAACCTATGAGAGCCCCTAGGCCTTCCTTGATTTCATGACCTGGACACTTGTGGAAAGTATTGGTCTATTACTGTACAGAATGTCTCTCCTTTAGGACGTGTCTGAAGTTTTCTCGTGATGACATTGAGGACATGCATTTTGGGCAAGAATACCACAGAGGTGACATGCCCTTCTCAGCATATCGTATCAGAGGTGCGTGATGTCCGTGTGTCTTATCACTGATGCTAACTTTTGTCACTTGGTTAAGATGTTGTCAGCCAGGTCTCCGTACTATGTTTCCTTTTGTAATTGATAAGTATATTGGGGGGGATACTTTGAGACTATGCTAATCTCTTGTTTCTCTTCAAATTTTCTTCTACTAAATTGAACATACCTGGCACGTAGGTCTGGCCTGCAACAGTTAATGGACTGCGGTGTCCGCAGAGTGATTTGAAAGTCCCATGGTTCCTTTTACGTTTAGTCATTGGAACTGGAACTCCCACAGCCTTGAGTCTGAGTCTCCGCAGAGTTTACACCCTCACCTTGTAGAATTTTGCCTCGCCTCCCACACTGGTCCCCAAAGAGGAATCCAGGAATATTTTTGGAAATGGAAAGGAAGAAGAGAAAAAAGACAGACAAAGGAATAAAAGTGCCTACAAAGATTCTAGTCTGGGATCACCGTGCGACTTTGAACATAGTCACTGTCCTTTGAGCTTCAGTTTTCTCTTCTTAAAATGCCATCTCTACGCCCCTTCCGGCTCTAAAACACTGTGATTCTATGACAAAATCTGCATCTAGCATCACCAAACTGCCCAACGGTTAGACACATGAACCCAGGGCAGCCATGGCACAGACAGGGGAATTTAGGAAGGGGAGGAAATGGTCCACGAATCTTTTACAAGAGCTAGTGATGCTGACATTAATAATACTTTTCACACTCAGAAACACATCGGAGGGGAGTACCAGGGTTTGAGGGGGACACCGTCCCATTTGGGATGAGGTCTTTTATCTCTGCCTGGCCCTTGAAACAGATGAATCAGCCCTGTTCTCCCCAGATTGAAGAATCTGTAGAGTGTGTTTCCACTGTCTGTTTCATTACTTCGCATCAGGCTTAATACCCATTTAAGGCTTAATGGCTGCAGAATTATACTGGATGTAAAATATAGTTTCTAACGGCGTGGTTTAAGAGCTGAAGTTTCACTTTTATCATCTATATAAAGCCCACAAAACATCCAGGCCTCAAGACTAAAAATTCTCTTAATCCCTTATAAGCTAAGACTGTTTCTGCTGGTGTGCAGCTCAGAGCCAATTTTTATTGACATTTTAAATATACAATTGGAAGTTACTGATTATTTTGCCTATCTTGCTAGATAATTTTAGAACATCGGGGATCATTTAAAAAAAAAAAAAGGACTGAGAGAGAAACATTTGTGACTATAAAAGGGAAGTTTGGCTCCTAGGACTTAATTGTGAATGGTGAATTGGACAAGACACCCAGGAGTTGATCATAGGTAGTGGTCTTCTCTGCTAAACAGAGAGAGGCCCCATCTCTACAAAAGAAATTTTTAAATTAGCCGAGCGCGGTGGCGTGCACCTATAGTCCAAGCTACTTGGGAAGCTGAGGTGGGAGGATCCCTTGAGGCCAGGAGTTTGAGGCTGCTGTCAGTTATGATAGATTCTGGGTGACTCAGTGAGACCTTGTCTCTTAAAAAAAAGAAAAAAAGATTTTGCCATTTCCACAGCCACTCCCTTCCCCACCCCCGTAAAGCTACTCATTACCTTTTGCTAATTGCAGTAGCCTCATAAATGATTTTTCCACATCTGGTCCATATATGAGTAAAATGAAAATTTGTCCCCAGTTTGTTTTATCTGAGTCAGTACTTGTTAAACCTTTCCCAGCTAGTCTGTTCTCAAATCTGATGGCTCATAGAAGAAGGTACTGGTTTGGGATCCTATATTGTAATTACCCTTTTTACATTAAAAAAAAAAAAAACAACTTTTGAAATTTCTTATAATAAAACTGCTTTCTGTAAATGTGGTTTGGAAAATCGCAGGGAAAGTAAAGGTAGGAAAATGAGTCAAAAATTGTAGTGAAGAGTGTGTTATTGATTCAACTGTGAGTTTAGTTTCTTACAGACAGGGACATATATCTCTCTTAGTCACTGCTGTATTGCTAATTCCACACACAGTGCCGGGTCCGTAGTAGATGATCAATAAATCCCTGATGCATAAATAAATGGTTGAGCGTAGAAATTCTCTCTGTGTGGCTTGTACCCTGAGTTATGGTCCCTTGCATTTACCTTTGAGGTATTGGCTAGAGGTGGGAGGTAATCTAGCAGGAATAACTGTGCTTGAAGGTCTGTGCCTTATATTTATATAATACTTGGTAACGATATTTTTCAAAATGTGTTTCTTGGAAAGTCAGTAGATACTATTCAGTAAAAGGGTTCTGTGGTCTAAGTTTGAACTGTGAAAGGTTAAACGGTTTTTTGTTTTGTTTCTAACTACAAGACTTATCAGAGCCTTTGATCCAAATGGGTGTTAGGACTTACCTAAGAGAACCATAAAACATTTGACTACTGAATCTTTTTTTTCCTCAAAGTATCTTTCATACTAATAATCAAATGAGATTTTACTTGGGTAAATCATCCTAGGACATTTGGTTTCTCCTATCTTTGACCTTGGACTACTTACTTGTATGCAGGGGAAAAACATTTGAATCAAATGTATAGCATGAAAAATACCTCTACACATGCAAATACTTGTTCAGTGGATGAACGTGGATCGATGGATGGATGGGTGGGTGGGTGGTTTAGTGGTTGTAGCAGGATACTATTGTTAGATAAATGATATAAGGACTAATGTCATCAGCACCAACATCCAAGAGAGTTCTTGAGATTTCCCCAAACCACAGTTTTCTCACATGTAACCATTTTTGTCGTTTCCACAACCACTCCCTTCCCCACCCCCACAAAGCTACTCATTACCTTTTCCTAATTGTAGTAGGCTCATAAGTGATTTTTCCACATCTGGTCCCACCACCCTCTGTGCCATCTGTCCCCAGGCCCAACATGCCTCAGTGTCAGGTGCACAATGGTGCTTCCATGTGGCACCCAGGGCCTCTTCCAACACCGTCCCAACTTGCTCTTCCAGCCTAATCTTCCTTCACCCCGTTATGCACAGGCCACTTTCCACCCAAACCAGCCTACTCCCCGTTTCCTGAGGAGCCTCTGGGATTTCTCGTGTTCATGCTATTATGTGTGTTGCTTTCTCTCTGGAATGGGTGGGGAATCCCACATCATTGGTGGAAAGGACCTCTTGAATGAAATATTACCTATTTTTTCACTTTCGTTGCAAACCATCTTCTTCCTAAGACTCTCTTGAGCCCTGCTGTGTTCTGAATCTGCATAGCCCTCTTGGTGTCACCCATAATCACTCAGTATTACCTTTGTTTGCCTCCTTTCTACAGTCTCCCCCACCCCAACACACACACTAAAGAAGCATTTTCTTCTTCTTTCCCTGGTCTCTTGCCCACAGAGGGCCCTCAAAGAATAGTCGATGACTTGAGCACTCCTCTTAAGACCCACAAGTGAACCCGCATTATTGGTCTTCAACCTAAGACAGTACGTTCTGCCCTAAGAAAACTGAAATTCCAATTATCTTCTAGAATTTGGAAGAATCAAATTTTACTAATGGGCTACGATGTTTCAGAAATCCATTTCAAATCCTTTCTTGGGAACCTGGGTTTAGTCCCCCCGCAAGCAGTATTCTGCAGGGTGGTTGTGTCTCCCAGCCAGCCCACAAAAGCCTGTTTAACTTGTAACGTGTCTAAAGTCTGATAGTAATAGCAGCCCCAGGGGTTCATCCACTTCTTCTTTCAGGCCATCGCCAGTCTTAACTCTTCAGACCTTGCCCTGAGGCAAAGTAGGAGGCAGGAATGGAATAGGATAGGGCAGGGTCTCCAGCAGCTGTGGGCAGTGGAGGGAAGGGTGGAGGGGAGAAGCAAGAAGGAAGAAAGCAGAAGGAATACAGCCCTGAGACCCTGAGTGAGAGCATCCATCCATCTGGTCTGCACGGGCTATTCGGGTGCCATGGGTACCACAAGAGCCGAGGCCTGGGACTTCGGGGAATAAACACATTCTCTGACATTCACTTCTATGACAAAATCTTTGGAAGGCAGCCTACCTGCCTAGGCCTGTCTCAGAGGTTTTCGATTTTTCTTCCCTTACTTTTAACCATAGTAGAAACTGAACTTACCAGAAAAGAAACCAAGAAAAGACTTATTTCAACACACGGAGGTACCTACTATGATGTAGACTGGCGGTCACAAAATCAAATGGCCCCGAGGCCAGGCGGGCCGTGGAAAATTCGTGATGCAGAGCAGGAGTAAGAATGTTCCAGGCTGTGGCAACCGGCAGAGCACATGCCCTTTAAAAAGAGAGAAACTTCTACTAAGCTTTAGTCACATTTTCAATTTCCTGTCTTGAGAAAAACATTCAATTTTTTCAAGAGAAGCCATTAATTTGAATTTTTATATACTATCTCCTGGATTTTATATGTTGACAGTTAATTAAAAATTTTTTAAATCTTTTGTAAGGTAAACACATACACCCCTACGTGTATGGGTCCCACCCATGAAATCTTTGCTCTTAATATATATGATCATATTTCACTTAACATCGTCCTGAAAAAAAAAAAAGAAAGGATTGGAAATAGAATTTTTGAAGGTAGAACTAAATATTCCCATTGGATGGACGTTAAAATTTCAGAAACGTATTTCCACAGATAAAGATTTTTATTCAACAACACACTTGAAAAATCACACTTCAGGTAATAGTTTATGTACATATTTCGAAGGGCAAGTGCTGATTTCTGATGAAATTTTAATTATGTACCAATCTTCTATTAAATTTCATTGCTAACACCTCTAAAGCCCAGGGTAAAATAACTCAGAAAATTGAGGAAATTTTTGGCTAAGGACTGAGATAGTTTCAGACAGAAACTCACATCAGCCTTTCTGGGGTCAATTCCAACATGCAGCTATTCCCATTTTCTGCAGATTGTTTTATCACAAGACTCTGTCTTTAAAATTCTTTCTACAGTAGCTACTAGAGTCACGCCACCAGAGTCCAAGGGCCTAAAAGTTTTCTGGCTATGGTCTGTTCACCCTTTGGTGGCATCGCCCCAGCATGACAGCTGTCCAGTGGTGGCCATCAGTGATGTATTCAGAAGTCCTCAATGTCACCAGCAATGCTATCTAAGAAAGCAGCCAACTTGTATATCCGAGCTCTGTGCTATGTTGCTGGGGTGGACAACAATTGGATACCAAAAACATGGCAATTTTGATGATCAGATGCTGTGTTCTAGTTCTAGAGCTTCCAATGTGAGCCTGGCCAAGTCACTTAAACTGTTTGGTGTTTTGGTTTCCATGTCACCAAAAATGTGACAGCTCCCCCTTGAGCTGTTGTAGGAATGAGAAGGAATCATGCTTATATGTAGCACATACTTTCTGTAATCCGCAGATGGTAACCATTGTGATTATTCATTCTGGGTAATGTCATTGGTATCATCAGAGGATGCAGCCTCTCTCATTGGGTCCTTCCTCCACCCACAGTCTATTGTCCCTTAAGAGCACACTAGTCCAGGAGCAGGAGATGGGACACCACCCATTCGTGCCATGGCTACAAACTGAAGACACTTCTTAAAATGAGAGGTGCAAATGTATTCCGTGAGTCAAGATTCCTTACCGCTTCCTAGGGCATGGCTGTGCCCAGATGAAATGTCACTATTTTTTCTCGTTTGTAGCCATATCCAGGGTTGATAACTCAGCTATGACATGTCTTCTCCATGTCCAGATACATCACTGGGACTCCAGGGAATGGTAAGATGATCAGGGCTTGTTCTTCTGCCTTGCTATCTGCAATGCCCTATCTTGGCACCATAACCCGAAACGTCCTAGTAGTAGGCTTTGTAGGAAGTAAGCTACTCATTTTGGGTGAAATGCTCACCTAGCAGATGAAGTAACACTTTCGCTGACTGTGGCCAGCCTTGACAAGTGAATGAACCCCTGTACTGAATGCAGAGAAGGAACTGTGTGAACTGACAGTGGGACTCTCTTGCACAAGGCCAGGCTGAAAAGAACAGGGAGAAAGCCAATCTTTTCTTGGAATCTTTAGCACTCCCGTCTGTAAAGTTTGAGCCAGTCTGGCAGATGAGGACAACTTCAGTTGACGCAGCTGGAATTTGATACAGCTTGTGGTCCTCCCCTATGGGACTATTTGGATAACACGTGAGCCCCACGCAAAGCCACTCCTGGCTCCCTTCTGAGCAGGGGCTCAGATACAGCAGCCTTTGGGGCAAAGGCCTGACCCTCTGGACCACTCAGTAGAAATGTCAAGGCCACTGCTGCCCTGACTTCAAGCCTAAAGGGCCCCCAGTTCAGCTCGTTGGAAACTGGATTTCCGAAGTCCTACTCTGCTTGTGTTCTTCTCAGTCCCAAAGGAGTAAGTGTTCTCAGCCCAGAGGCTTCCAGACGCTTGCCACACGTTGAACCGCAGCACTTCCAGCTGCTGGGATTGCAAGCTGCCTTTATTTCTTGGCCGGACTGCGCTGGGGATGAAAAGGCAGGGCGATGTGTCAATGAGGAACCAGTAGCAGCTGTGTCTGCTGCTGGTTAGCGTCTCTGGCGTCCAAATCCCCTTCTGTGTCACCCCACTGGCTCCAGACCTCAAGACCCTGTCAGGGACTCAGGCTTGTCTTGGTTGATTTCTTCTGCCTGAGTTCACTCTCTCTAGTCAGTTCTGTTCCAAGATCATTTTCTCCACACGTGTATTTTTATGGTGGATGCAACAATAGACTTCTCTTTCCCCGTATCCGCTCCGGTATCATCGAATGCAGAAATGCCTATGGGCACTTGGAATGAACAACCATCACTTGGGTCCCAGGCCAAATCCCTCCACCCAAGCAGAAAAAGTAGTTCCACAGGCTTCTGCAACCAGAGCACCCCACCCCCACCTACCTCCACCCTCTACCCCAACATCCTTCCCATTCCCATCCTCCACGGCCTCCCCGGAGGCCCAAGGCTCCTGTTTCCCCTACGAGAGGGGGTGGGTACATTTCTGCCAACTGCTGTTTGCTTTCTCCCAGCCCGTGGGAATCAGAGGTTGGGGTAGGAATTGATAAAAGCAAGCATTTTGCCATAAAAAGAATCTAAGAGGGCAATGGAAGGCCATTCGTGCGATTCCCCAGGCTGTCTGTCTTTGAAAAGGAAGATCTGGCCAAACCTACAGAACTTGCTGCCTCTGGAGTTTGCTCTTTATTTCACTGTGTGCAGCACGTCCTTGTGTATGAATTAAAGATTAAAGGCAACTTAACCTGCATTTTGCTATATCTCTATATACAGGAAAGGCGGGGAGGGAGCGTGTGTGTGTGTTCAGTGTGATCTCCTGGTTCTAACACCAGACCAAGAGATGAGAGACTAAAGAGAAGGGTCAGAGGTCTCTGTCCAACCCCGCCACTGCCTCATGTGTGGCCTTTGGCAAGTCATGGCACTGGACTGTGCCTCCATTTCTTCAACCCTGAAATGAGCACATTGACACCTGCATGTACTACTGTGGGTCTCAGAGCAGTGATGACATCATTATGCCACTGTCCTTTGAACAAAGGATGCAAGGAGCGAATCACCATTCATTAGCAAACCAGCATTTGGGCTCCTCCCTCATTTTCAAATGCAGTCAATTTCGGATGGTTCACAGTGGAGCTGTAATCCCAGCTTTTAGGCACGAAGCATAGAGCCACATTTACAATCCCTTAGAACAAGGTTTCTAACTGACATTGGAAACTAGATCGTTCTTCGTGGAGGGAGGCTGTCCTGTGCATTGTAGGATATTTAGCAGCATCCTTGGCCACCATCCACTGGATGCCCATGGTACTCCTGAGTTGTGACAAGCAAAATCTCTAAACATTGCAGACTATGCCCTGTAGGGCAAAATCACCCTCTGTTGAGGACTGCTATTGTAGAACCAGCCACCTTGGAGGAGGCGTCACCAAAACCCTGATTCAATTAATTGGTACTCTAGGAAACTGAGACATAAATGCATAGGCTAATTTGGTGCCAAATTTAGAAACTGGAACGTCACCAGGGAATATAAACCAGTCCCAACAAAAGCTCGAGAAGATGAGGCTGCAAAAGAGAAAATACATTCCCTAGCTAGTCTCTGTTGTTTTTGCAGGCATCTTCATGCTAGCAATATCCTGTTAGTGCAAATCGCGGATCATTGACTCGAAAAAGACCACCATACAGCCCTAGAATTGTAGTAACATCTGCTGGGCACTCACAGTGTTTCAGATACAGGCAGGAATTGAGCAGGGAAGTATTTTACAGATGTGTGTGGGTTAGGCGTGCCCATTTGGCTCTTACGCTGTGGTTAGGTATCTATGTAACAAATGTTAAACAGAATGTATTACATTCTATGCGAATATACAAGCCTGGAGTAGCTACATTAAGCTATCGGTATCTGCCAATATGGATGTGTCTTTAGGATAAGATTTCTTAAATAACAAATAGTAAAAAGGCAGGAGTCGGCCCTAGAGGTAGACACTATTATCTGTGATCATCTGACATTGTCTTCCTGTCCAGCAAGGTACCAATTGGTCCTGCCTCGATTGTAGTTCTGAGATAGCTCCTCTGGCTGCAAAGACCCCAAAGGAGGGCTTTGTAGATGGATATAGTGATGCCTCCATCATTGACCACAGCTCAGAGAACCCACGTGGTCACTAAGTTCTATGTCCAAAACCCAAATCCCCAGAAATGCGTCAGCACAGAAAGAAGTGGCTCTTGGTGCTTCTGTGGGGCTGACTCTGAAATAAAGGAATTAATTCAGGGTGTTCTTTGCAGCCGATGCACCACAAGGCATCTGACGGGGCATCCTGAGACCAGCTTCCCAGTCCAGATGTTTTGGCTCCGCCCCCTCCTCCTAGAAACGATGGAATGCGTGTGCCTTCCACCCCTCCCTGTGGCATGCAGCCCTGTGGGCATCTACACTGATGCCTCTTGGAAACCACATCCCTAGGAAGAATTGTTTGTGTGGCACTCTCCAACCTTCCCTGGAGCCAAGAAAAGATTTACATTTTGCTATGGGTGTTCCACAGGTCCCAGGCATTTCCTCTCCTTTCAAGAAGATTCCAAATGAACATAAATCTTACTCCAGCTCTGACAGCCTCCAGTCATCTGTTTACCAAAATAAACTTTAAGCATACATTGAAAAATAATTCCTAGTGAAATATGCATCCCCATGGCATTCAAGCCTGGTATTTAATGTCTTTTTTATGGTTAATAATACATCAAAAGCATCCCTAGTCTGAAGCTGTCATTACATCACATACATGATGTGCCAGGCCAATTTCAATGACTAAAAAACTTGGAGTTAGTTTTTATTTCTTAAAAAAAAATACTAATGTATAAATTACAGTGGCCTGTTTCCTTCTATCTGTATTTCTTTTTAATAAATCTGTGGCTTGATGAGATCAATCCACTGAAAATACCTGGAGAGGTTCTTTGCTTTATACAGATAAAGAGACATGCTATATAAACAAATCCAAAAGCCCCTCATTACAACTGGGTTCTGTTTGGAGAGCATCCTGGCCTTCTTTTTTCTTTTCTCTTGCTTTATTTAAAAAGCAAAATCATCCAGGATCGCATAAAGCAGTATAACCAAGCCTCGTGTTTCCTGGTAGACGTGGGGAAAAAAACCGGAGTCATGTCAATTCTGACCTCCCAAATTAAAAAAATTTCAGGAAAGCCCCATTTGCCTTCTGTTCATTGTGAAATGAATGTTATGCTGAAAGTCCTTCCTTGTTTTCTCTCTGGCTCGGGTTACTGATGCTGAGAACAGCATGGACGTTCATAATGAGGAGGGTTAGAGTTTCCTTCCTGAGTTATCTAGAGACTGGCATCATCCTCCAAGAGCAACAGCCCCAGGTCCCACCACAGCCATCTGTAATGACCACATTCACACCCAGAAGTGATTTCTCTGCCACCCCGGACCATTTCAAATGGTCTGATGATGCAACTCCGTGGGAACAGCAAGCTCATAAATGCCTTGAGGTTGGGCAGTCTGCTTACCTTGATTTGTGGCTCAGAGGACCAAATGAGATAATTAGATAATGTATGTAAAGTGCGCAGAATGGGCCTTGCACCTGGGAAACACTTAGGAACTGGTAACAGTTAGCACTTGGAGGAGGATAAGAACAAGTGGTCGAGAGCGTGACTGTGGACACGGACTGGGGCTCACAGGGACATCCTGGACTCAGGGACTCAGTCTCCCTACATGTAAAATGGGAATAATAATGGTACCTGCCTTACTCTATTACACACTGACTCTGAAGATAAAAAATGAGATACTATGTATAAAATGTAAAGTATCAATGTGTGGCATCTATTAACAATAACAGTACCAACAGCAATAATCACAATTAGCTCTGCCTGTCCTCATAGATTTGCAAACATGTGGGAATGTGATTTAGTCTTTCTGTGGCTCCCTGTATTCACGATTTGCTAATGATGGGGGATTCAGACCCACAGCATGAACTTTGAGCCAAGATTCATCCCCAGAGATCCGACAAATTTTCGTTGGCTGCAGAGACAGCACGTGCATATTTTAGGACACAGGAAAGCACTAGAAGATGGCCACTTTCAGCTCTTGCAGGTCTTATGTTTTGATGGTTGGTTCTAGGAAACCATTACAGACCACACAAGAGAGGTTGAAGTCAAGTCCTCTTTTGCACCTGAAGCAGTGAGGGGAGGGGTCATCTGTCCAGGGCCAGAGGCCAGCCTTGTCCAGGATTGAGCCGCGTGGGGTGAGGAGGATAGGGTGTGGGGCTTCTCTCTGATGGCGTTAGCTTCCCCCAGCCCTCGAGGCTGGATTTTTGGTTACCCCAGAAAGGCAGAGCATTTATGAGACTGAATCCTTAGAGTTCCTTTTGGCTCAGGAAGCATTTGAGTTTTCTTTTTTTTTTTTTTTTCTTAGTGCTTTTCTAAGCTCTGAATCTGAGGCTTTCCCAAAGGGACTCCTGCCCTTAAAACTCCATCCTTGCCTGGAAAGGAACATCCTGAGATGCAAAGCCAAAGCGTCAGTGACTCCAAATGCCACCAGCGCCAAGACGTGTTGGGCAGTCGCTCACTTGGCTAATTCACCGTTCACTCCTTCCTGGCTCTCCCCTTTAAAACTCTAGTTCTTGGGGCCCCACCTCCCAGGGGCTGACAGGCCTCACAATCTGTAGACAAATGCTGCTCGCTCTGCCTTTCAAGGCTGCTTTAAGAAGTTCCCATTTGGGTGTGTTCACCCCCGGCCAGCCTTTCAGTCCTCGGCTACCTCCTGCCCGCACAGTTCAGACTCTTTCTTGGTTTCCCTATTGTTCGACTCCACGGTACTTTTTAAGTGTCAAAGCAAATTTGTGTTTCCAGTAAGAAAGTACCTTTTGCTTTTTGCGGTTTTTTTTTTTTTTTATTGCACGTGGCCTTCGTGATTCGAATTCCCACAGAAAACTTAACCGTATCCCTAAGAAAAGGCACAGACACGCACACGAGCCCCGCAAGCAGACACTCCTGCGCCTTGGCACACCCTCGCAGACGCACAGTCGCACGCTGCAAAGCCGGCTAATGTCGACGCATCCAGGTTGGAAATGGCAGGATATTGTGGAGGGCCAGTCACTTAATGAACCCCTGCGGGACCAGTCTTGGTTACTAACAATTTCTCTCTAACTCATCAGGCAGAGGAATCACAGCCCTCACTGTTTCCCTCCGCCACGTCCCCCACTGCCCTTCTTCCTGGGCTACACAAACAAACCAATTACCGCAACGGATATAAATTGGACCCCTTTTCTGAAAATGCTCCCTCAACCTTTTTTTCTGCCCTCCTTACTCAGCTCCAATCAGCCTGCGCACCAGGTGGACTGTGCGCCCACACTTGCACACACACACACACACGTGTGTGCGCATGCACACTCTTATGTATACTCTCTGCTTACAGCCCTTACCGACTTCCCGTTCTTTAGTCCAGCCTGGTGTTAGCTGTCTTTATACCCCCGTGACCTACTGTCTCATGGAATACAGGTTAAGAATCACTTCTCTGTAATGTTTTGTATCTTTCTTATATGTGACAGCCAGCCCCAAGCTCTCCCCTCCTTCTTCCATGCCTTAGAGTAACTTCCTGATTTATTCTTGGACAATGCCTTGTGTAAGTCACGTTGATATTAACTGCCCTCCCTCTTAGTTACCAAGTGAACACTTAGAGGCTTTGTATACTATGAGACCTGTCCCTGCTTAAATAAAACTATTAAAACATCAGATTGACAAACTCTTTTAAGGAATGAGAACTTGCATAGTTGGGATTTCAGCCACTGGAAGTACGATAGCAAGAGAAT
>RJWJ010019017.1:0-30596 GCA_004363605.1 Indri indri
TTAATTGATCTAGGGCAGAAGTTTCATCTTCTTGGTTTTGAAGAGGGATAGATGAGCATCTTGATATAGTGTGGAGAACACAATAGAAGAAAGTTGCTAAATAATGACAATCTAGAGCCCAAAGCTTTTTAGTTGAGAGGCACAAAGCCCCACACAGCCATGACTTTCAAACAGGCATTGCCTTTAAAATGTATCCAGGTGGAGAACAAGGGAGGCAGATGTTATCCTAGGTGGAGGACATCTCAGTACTTTTCCTGACATCGTTGTTGGATATGCTGCTATTTTCCTAAGGTTGTAAGAGATTCATCTGATTATTAAATATTTACTATGTGCAATAACTGAGGATGTGTATATAAAAGGAAGATGCACGGTCCTGCTTTCAAAGTATTTCTAATCCACATACGTTAATGCCATACCACTATATAGGACTTTACAGATTAATTTATCTGATCCTCACAATAATCCTAAAATGTACATAGAGCAGATATAATGATTTTCAATTTAAAGAAGATAAAATTGGATCTCAGAGAGAGTAAGTTGTTTAGGATCACACAGTTAGTTAAGTGGCAAAGTTGGGAACTGATGTCCAATCATCTGATTGTGAGTTCAGCTAGCTTACAGGTTCTCACCTGGGGTGGGGTAGCATTAGACGATGTTTAAGTGCTCATTGCTGGTGACTTCAGGGTTTAGATCACTATCTTCCCCTCTGCATGTACTGTGGGGCAAGGTGAGGTGAAGTGGGTGGGAGGGGCAGTGGCCTAAATATAAATATTTGAATACATGAATATGCATTTTCTCAAGTGTTTTTAATATTCCTGCTCTACACAGCTGACTCTACCAGTTACACGTGATCACGCAAAGGCTTGATTCAGGGAGTTCCCAAGACTAAATTCTGAGAGAGGCTCAACTGTATTTTTCTTCTGAGTGCCGCTAGTGGCTAGCTTTTTGACAAGTTTCACCATCTCTCTCAGGTTCAGTTTTCTCATCTGTAAAATGGAGCTAAAATAGCCACCTGACTGGGATGCTGTGGGGATCACATGAGAAAACAGATGTTTGCGCCCAGTTTACTGCCTGCTACGGCAGCAGCCCTGGACAAAGAGGAGTTCACCTCCTCCTCTTTAAATTCTAAACAAGTGAAGTTTCCCTAATTCTGGGAAAACTTTATACCCTTTCCCACCTTAGTGGAGAGGTCTTATCTCCTCACCCGCAGAGTTCTGTCCTTTAAGGCCTCTTTTAGAAATTACGTCCTCTAAAGTGTCTCCATGTTCCTCTCCCTGGGATTTCAGTTTGTCCTTTCGGAATTCTCCTAGGATTTTGCACTTCTCCCACTCTTGCTCTCGCTCCACTTCACTGGGAGTTGTGTTCTGCCTTATCCGCCTCCATCTGCAAGCTTGTCTTTACATCCCCGCGATACCTGGCACAGCCCCTTGCTTTTGTTAGCTTCTGAGCAAATTTTGGGCAAACCGAATTCAAGACTCTTGATGTTCCCTTCGAGTTCAGCACGGAGGCCCCTAAGTTAGTTCCCTTGAGTTGGGCACTTGCTCCAATCACTTGGGATTTTTTTCTAATCTGTAACAAGTTACACTAATCGGATTTAAAACTGACTGAACACTTTTATTATAGCCTGCCAGAGGTATGCATTAAAATTTAACACTGTTTCCTCTTTGAACAGAAAGAAGGTACTTATGGTGTGATTATATAGGATTAGAATTTTTCATTAAAAAGGGTTTTAAACACTTCAGCAGGTAAAAGGCAGAATCCTATTTAATGAGTTTTTAAAGGTAGTGAAAATAAGCAAAGTTTAACAGAACCATTTTTCCTCCCCTAACATAAAGCCCCTCTTTCACTGTGATGTACTGTGCACATATGGCCTGTGACTTATAAAGGGCTGCCATTTGCACAGAGCAACAGAAGACAGAGCCTGTTATGCAACGAAGGAGAGATTATACAGAAATCTAAGAGCAGATCAGAATGCGTCACAGCCTTGAGTTTGGATAATATCGGAATGATAAAGTGATTTTATAACCTCCACACTTTGAACTGAGGAAGGTACTTTATGATCTGTGATCATCTTAAGAGGCTTAAAGCCAGCATTCATGAAGAAAGTTAAAGGTCCGGGGATTCGAAGGCGGTTATTGAGGTTTGAAGTTGTCTGTCAGTGTGGCTCATGATGGCGGATGGGTGACTGGGGCCTTCCCATGGGGCATGGTTCTTATGGAGGTTGGCAGATGTGGTGACATCTAATACTGCCCCAGTCGCCATGTGCAAATGCAGAAGCTGCAGAATACAAAGCCCAGGCCTCTGAAAACAGGAAATCTAGCCAAAATATTTAACCAAGTAATTTTATCACTGCCTTTGAAATGGCTATGGTATGCATTTTAGTTGGGTTCAGGAGCACACATATATCGAATAAAGGGCTTGGGTTGAAATAAATCTACCTCAGATCTGTTTACCCAGCAAGATCTGAAGAGTCAATTTTCTAGGCATTTCTGAAAGAGGAGTTGTTGGAATTGGAGCAAGGTGCTCAGTGGCAATAGCTTCAGCTTTCTCTGATGTGAACTTTGATAGGAACAGAGTGGCTATTGGAAATGTTGTGTGTACATTCTCATTTATGGCTAATTAGAAGTATTTTTGTGACTGGATTTGGGGAAATGTGTCACGGGTGTCAGCACACTGCAGTGCACAGTTAATAACAATTGGCACTAAAGTCACATGTATCATCCTTGGAAGCAAACTTTGATGAAGACACAGTTTCAGAATTGTTGTGTATACATTCTCATTTATAACTAATTAGAAGTATTTTTTATCTGGTGTCTAGGAAATGTGACATGGATGTCAGCAAAATGTGCTTTACTAACAGTTGCATCTCAGTTAAGAAAAAAAGATCACCAACATGAACTTTCATGCTTCTTGTAGAATTGGGTGACCAGAAAGCTGGGAAGAGAATCCTTCAGGCCAGGCAGGACACACCGGGTCAGGGGGAAGTTTGCTAGGCCTGCCTGTCCCACTGGCATCCAAGTGCAACCTTTGAAACTGTTTTGTTCTTTTCTATTCCTACTTTCCTCCTACTCTTCCCCCTTGTCTCTCTCCTCCACCCCTCACCTTCCTTCTTCCCTCTCTTCCTCTCTCTCTTTCTCCCCCTCCCTCCTTTCTTCCTCCTTCTTCTGGAAGTAGAAGCTGCCTTACCTGCAGGAGTAGAATGCCTATGTATAAATGGTCACCCAGGCCATGACAACAATGAGGCATATCTTCTCTCCCTGTCTAACTAAAGGTTGCAGCATCTAAGCCCTTCAGTTTTTTCCTTTTTACAATAAATTATAAAGAAATTATCACAGCTAACTTTTATATAGCATTTACTATGTGCCAGGCACCATTCTGAAAGCTTTTCCAATATTTCCCATTTAAGTTTCTTAACAGCCTAGTGAAGTAGGTACTACATTACTATCTCCACTTCACACCTTGGGAAACTGGAGCCCAAAGAAATGAAATAACTTGCCCAAGGTCACACGACTATAAGTGACAGAGCCAAAATTTATATGTGGTCATCTGGCTCCAGAGTCTGTAGTCCTAACCATTATGCAAAACTGTCTCTTCAGTTTCAGTTTTGTTTTTATGTTTATTGCTTTAATATTTTCTCTATTACATAATTAATCTATACTTATTGTAAAATTTAAAACAAGAAAAGTATGAGGAAGAAAGTAAATCCTACCTGAAATTCCATATCCTAAATTTAATCACCATTAGCACGTGGGTGACTATCCTTCATTCATCGTAGGCGCATATTCATGTATGTGTGATTTTACGTGACTGGAATCATGTTATCATGTCATACACGTGGTATTTTTTTTGAGGACCTCTTTTTCTTTGTTTTATTAACCTCCTCCCCTCCATGCCCACACCCTCAACCATGTTTAATGTAGTCTTATAAAACTTATATATAATTAAAAAATAAGTGCTCATACATATAAATTTATGAAAAAGTATATTTATATGTAGATATAGGGCATTTTGCTTTTCTTACCCAACAGTATGTCCTGGAAATTTCTCATGTCAACTGGATTGATTTATCTCACTCTTCCTAATGATTACATATTTCATTGTATGGTTCATCTTATATACTCTTCCAATAAAATTCTGCCTACTTAATACTGTCATGTATATAGTGCTTTAGCCTGGTTTTCCTCCTATAGCAGAGCCTGAGACAAGGGCTTGCATGCGCGCAATTCATTAGGGAAGTGACCCCAAGTATAAGGAGTGAGGGCCTGGGGAAGTGAAACAGTAGGCAGGAAAGCCCATGCAAACGTGCTTCGCTGAGTTGGTCCTTGCTGTGGGCCACCGGGTTCCCACTGTCTGAGGAGCCTTAGGAGTGAGCCGCAAAACCCTGTGGCCAAGAGCAGAAGGAGAGAAAGCCTTACCTCCAGGCCGCGTGCCCTTGGCCAAGACTTGCACCATGGGCGGTCCTGCTTCGCCTTGGCAGGCTGCGCATGCGTGGGCCCAGGGAGGGTGTGGAGGAGCCTGGGAGGGAGACGAGAGGGGGGAGGTGCAGCCGAGGCACGTGTGGTCAGGCTTCTCATGTGCCAGGCTGGATGCTACAACAATGCTGGAGTAAAAAGAAGGCTGAAAAAAAATGAAGCATCAGATACAAAAAGTAACACCTCTGGCTTTTCTCATCCTGGGGATCCACGGTTTTTATGCAAGACACAAGCACTTAACCCTTTGCTATGACAATAGCAATGTTAATAATGTACCTCGTCGTAAGCACCAACTCTGCAGCAGATGCTCTACGCAAAACATCCCCAGTCTTTATGGCAATCCACATGGGATAGGTATTTTACATAGGAGTTAAGTGAGGCTCAAAGAGATTACGAGGGAGACCATTTGTACTGTGTTGTCTTTGTATTTCCAGTGAGTGGCACGATGCCTGGCACTTGAAGGATATTCAGTCTACACTTCTAAGGGAATGTTGTGGAAGTCACTTGCACCAAATCACACACCCAATACATGCCAAGTCTGGCAATCAAAGCCCAAACCTCCAAAGCCTAGGTGTCTTCTACTGCACCAGTGGTCTCATTCTCCCTTATTTCTCTTGGGTTGTTTTTTATTCATCTCATATCCATGGAAGTATATTATAGATTTATAAATAAACTGTGAATACTCAAAACTGTACATTATGTTTCCAAAATATACTGTCTTCTCACAGTCATTTTAATTACAGTAATACATTAAAACACATGTAGTTAAATAGAAGAATGAAATTATATTTGGAAACTGTTAACTAAAAGAACTTACCTTTACGTCTTTCACCATAATTGTTAGGCCTTCCAATAAGTAATGTGTTTTCTTATCCACCTGGGAACAGGGCTTTCTATGTGTTTTGTCTGAAACGAAGAGATTTACATTCTGGCCATTGAAAATAATGTGGTAACTGAGGAAATTAAAGGGAAAAATAAAGCGTGGGCTCAGTGTACTTAGCTTAGGCCTGGATTCCAACTGGTCCATGACTTGTGAGTTGCTAATATCCTAAAGGATTAATCTTTCATTAACAATGTGTAATCAGTTGGCAAGACTTGCTCCACAGGACAGCACAGTAGTGACTGTCTTGTAAAAATGGTCTGAAGTCACCAATTAAGAGTTATTTGGAGAAGGCAGCATGCTTTTCCCTATGTATGAACTCACTGAGTTGAGCTAGACAGAGTAGCATTCCACCTGTGAATGCATAGTTTAAGTCCAGGAGCCTTAAAAGCTGAAGGGATCTATCCAGTCACCTATGTGCCTCTGTTATCTACTGCTACATAATCTGCTGCCACAAAACAGATACCATTTTATTAGATCTCACAGTTTTCTGGGTCAGAAATTCAGGTAAATCTGTTTCACGTGCTTTAATTGGCATCACGTGGTAGCATTCGGCTGGTGTCTGCTCTGGTCTGGAGGTTTCAAGACAGCTTTACTCACATGTCTGGTCCCTTGGCAGGCTCAGCTGGGCTCCTCTTCCTCTCTGTGTAGTCTCAGGGCCCTGATCTATGGTTTCTCCATCAGAGTAGTTGGACTTCTATCATGTGGCATATATGTGGAAGTGGAGACTGCAAGTCTCTAAGGTCTGGCTTAGAAATGGGCTCAACATTACTTCCCCTGTAATGTAACTGGGCTTCAAAATGGGCTGAATATTACTTCCACTGCATTGTATTGGTCAGAGCATACTGTGGAAGTAAACCACCCTTGACATCCAATGGTGGGGAGAGAGATACCACCTCTTGACAGGAGGTGTGTGAAAGAACTGCCAAGGGACGGCCAGTCTCTTAAGTTCTGGGCTTAGAAATGTAAATACATTATTTACACTGTATTCTATTGGTCAGAGTATATAGCTTCCACTGTATTCTGTTGGTCACAGCAGCACTCAATGGAAGCAATACCACCCCAGATCCAAAGGTAGAGGACCCAGATCTCACTTCTTGACAGGAGGTGTGTCAAAGTACAACCAAGGGACTGCCAGTCTATTAAGGTCTGGGCTTATAAATGGGCTCAACATTATTTTGACTGTAATGTAACTGGGCTCAACCTTACTTCCACTGTATTCTATTGGTCAGAGCATACTGTGGAAGTAACCCCCCCGCCGGATCCAAAGGTAGGGGACAGAGATCCCACCTCTTGACAGATGGTGTGTCTAAGAACTGCCAAAGGATTGCCAGTCTCTTATGGTCTGGGCTTAGAAATGGGCTGAACAAGTTGGGGAGGATACCATGTTTCTCAATGTTGTAGAATAATTTTGTAATATAGGTATGAGTTTGTCTTTGTATGTTTGGTAAAAGTCAGGTGTGAACCCATCTGGTCCGGGAATTTTTTTTTCTTGGAAGGTTTTCGATTGCTCCTCCAATGTGTGTGTCTGATATTGTTCTGTTCTGGATTCTATTTCCTCCTGGTTGAACGTAGGAAGGTTGTATATTTCTAAGAATTTGTCCATTTCCTGCACATTATGTAGTTTTTGTGCATATAGTTTATTAAAGTATTACCTCTGCTGTACTGTAACTGGGCTTAGAAATGGCCTCAACATTACTTCCATTGAAATGTAAGTGGGCTTGGGAATGGATTCAACATTATTCCCACTGTAATGTAACTGGGCTTAGTAATGGGCTCAACGTTATTTCCACTGTATTCTATTGGTCAGATCTTACTCATAGAATACAGTGGAAGTAATCCCCTCCCCAGCTCCAAAGGTAGGGGACCGAGATCCCACCTCTTGAGAGGCGGTGTTTCCAAGAACTGACAAGGGACTTCCAGTATCTTAAGGTCTGGGCTTATAAATGGGCTCAACATTACTTCCACTGTATTCTATTGCTGTGGTCTGACCCCCACCAGATCCAAGGGTAGAGGACAGAGATCCCACCTGTTGACATGAGGTATGTCAAAGAATTTGGCACCACCTTTAATCTGCCTTAATCTATCCTTTCCCCCACTATTAAGATACAAGTAGAGGGAAGAAGGAAAATGTCAGGAAAAGTAGTCCCAGACAGATTGCTTTCCTGAAGCAGGAAAGGTCTGTCTCAGGCTGGAGGGAGAAGTGTAGAACTCAGGTACACAGGTAAGCTCAAGGAGTGTATTTAACGTGGGAGATAAAATGTCCAAGTATACTTCTCTGAGCCTCCTGTTGTATCAGCCTCGGCAAATTTGAAATATAGACAGCTGAGATTTCCCAAGGCAAAAAAGCTGTGAGCCATTTCTTTAACCTGATAGGCCATATTGTCCCTTTGTAGCACCTTCCAGGCAGCTGGCAAGCAGGAATGTGGCCACAGAGCTTCTGGAACAGCTTCCTGTCACAAAGAGGGAACATCCTGAGCTGCATCCTCAAAGGAGGAATTGTTCCCAGGTGTGGGGGGAGAGAGAGGCTCAGTAGCACAGGATAAAAACACCAGTTACCTTCTTCTCAAGAGAGTAGATGGAATTTGGGGATGAATTATACTATTTTGCTTCAAGATCAGTTCGTATCAAAATGTAACTACAGAAAATATTAATTTAAGCCAAAGATGTCATCTCAGCATGACTGGTGCAAAACCATCATTTCCCAATTTTCTGATACAGCATTCCTTATGGCATTAGGAACTATAATAGAATGTGGGCTCTAGGGGTCAGATTGCCTGGGTTGAGTTCCAAACTTCAGCGTGATTTCTTGGTTCTGTCTTCTGTGAAATGAGATTACAACTACTACTACTATTAATAAATACTCTCTTCATAGGACTGATATATGGATTAAATGAGATGACACATAGAAAACCCTTAGTACTATGTCTGATGCTTATTAAGTGTCCAACACATAGAAATAAATGTCAGCTTTTATCACCATTATTATAGCAATAATCCCCATCCTGCTGGTGGAACGCCAGGGCACTGGGGACCTGGAAGAAAGGGAGGGGCTGAAATTCAAGTAAGACTTCTCATTCCTCTCTCTCTGGTTATATGCACTGGGGTATAATGCGATCTATAAACTCTTCTGTCTGTTGACATGCCAGCAAATGATATGTCTCTCTGATCTACTTGGGTTTTCAAGCTTAATGTAAGGGCCCAGGTGCTGGAGGCTCAGAGCAAGAGAGATCTGGGGGCTAGGGGCTGTCCTGGCCTTTACAAACCACTGCATACTCTAATAAATAAAGCATTCACTCAGAGAGTCTGAGAGCTGGGGAGTCACATTGCGTGCAAATCCAGATCAGTGGCTGAGCTTCTTCCAGGTTGAAGTTAATCATAACTGACATGTTAGAGTAAAACTACTTTATAAAATCAATATTAAATTTACAACCTTTGACATCCTGGGACATCAAAGATAAAGGGGAAATAAGCCATGGAATAAACAGTCCTCCAGCTATGCCAGCTGCTCAAGGAGACGGGGAGATGTGGGAAACCAGGAGCCCAAATCGTACACTGTTAGTCTTGTTTTTGTACCAGCATCTCAACATCAATACAAACATTAAAAAAACATCACACAGGCATTTACACACAGAGAAGAAAGGGAAGCAGCAAGGAGAGCTCCATTAAACTAACAGACCCCCGGAATCATCCTAGAGTTCTAGGACTAGAGTCCGTCTTCGACAGTGAGGCTTGATTTCCCTGGGTGGTGGGATGCTGCAATTGTCGGGCAGACATCACTTTGGGAGGCTGCCAGATCCCCTGCTGAAGACCCTACCCTGTCTGACCAGGATCCATGCGCTAATGAAAGTCTGCTGCTCTCTACTAGGTCTTCCCTGTATTCAAATAGAGCAAATATAGCAGAAGGGGACCACTGGGAGCAGAGTAAAACCACCAGAGTTACCACAAGGTGAGAATGTGTTTTTCTGAGTGCTCCTAAGGGGGTGCTGACTCAGCTGCTTATGTCTAGGGTGGGATTCTTCCCTCTGGAAAGTGGACTTTAATTTTGACCTTGTAGAGGCAGAATTAGCTTTGTCATACCAGGCGGAGTCAGTCTGAGGCAGAAGACCCTGCAGCATCCAGTGTGGGCAGGATAGTGAAGGACTTTCTAAGTCCCTTGCATCCAGAAGCATTTGTCCCAAGGACTAGTCAGAGGTGTGTCACTCCTGTGGCAGGTCTGAGCACCTCGAGTTCGTTAGATAAATTAGCAAGCGCTCTAGGAAAGGTGGAACAGGGGAAGGACAAGCCAGGCTGCTTCACTGGTTTAAGTAGACTCTTCCCTAGGAAGTTCTATAGTTCTTTTGGAAAAACAGCTTGAATTTATGCCCTGGCTCACCTACACTCACTGTTGTGAGTCTGAGCTTACTAAAGTTGATGTTTAATTCATTGTTTCCATCCATGAAACCTTTAAGGTGAATAGCAGCAATTCCATTCTTACTCCCCACCCCCGCCCCCACCTCTGGGGTTCCTGTCTCCCATGTAACCCTCTAAAGAGATTGATTTGAATTTCCATGCTTTGTGGCCTTTGGAGGTCACGGTGACATTTTTGCCTTGGCTTTTTAAATTTTATATGGTTATATGAGCAGAGACAGGCACACTAAGACCAAACCTATCAGTAGCGTTTAATTTTTATCTGCTTTCTGAATGCAAAACAAAACATCAGTAAGTTTCTCCATTTAAGATTCTATAGAAACCAGCTCACCCTAAGGAAGCAGGTCAAAGACTAGGAAATGCACAGCTGTTGGCAGGTCTTGTTGACGTGTGTGAGCATGAGCGCGTGGGAGACTGGGGCGCAATGACTGAGAAAAACAAATGCTTGCTGGAGCTGGTCTGTACAGGATGTTAAAAATTACCTCAAGTATGTAAAGTGATTTTGTTCCTTTGGTTAGGATGTAAACTCCATGAGTTCTCAGAATAGTATCTAGCACATAATAATGATTATTAGTTATTTTTTGGTGAATAAATGAATTAGAGTTTGCTAGATAAATTGTGGGAGGAAACGAATACTTGTTTAGGGCTTAATCTGTGCCAGGCACTATGGTAGGCCCTCTACTTATGCTTTCTTACAGTATCTCTGTATTGGTTTTTTATTGTGGCTGTAACAAATCACAAACTTAGTAGCTTAAAACAACACAAATTTTTAATCCTTCAGTTATGCAGGTCAGAAGTCCAATGTGGGTATCACTAGGCAAAAATCAAGGTGTCATCAGGGCTATGTTCCTTCCTGGAGACTCTACAGGAGACTTTGTTCCCTTGTCTTTCTGAGCTCTGGGAGGACACCCACATTCTTCAGCTCACGGCCTCTTACCGTCTTCAAAGCCAGCCACGGTAGGTTGAGTCCTTCTTATGCCACCATCTCTCCGCTTCTTGTTCCATTGTCGTGTCTCTTCATAACCGCACTCTGGAATGGATCTCCACTTCTAAAGACTCAGGCGATTAGACCGGGCCCAAGATAATCACCCCATCTCAAAGTCCATACCCTGCAAAGTGTTTGCCATGTAATGTGTTCACAGATTCCAGGGATTAGGATGTGGACATTTTTGGGGGGTCCCTTATTCTGCCTACCATAGCCTCTATAAAGTAGATATTATTAAGCTTATTACAGAGAAGAGGAAGCTGAGTCTCAGAGAAGTTAGGTAACTTGCTCTAGATAATTTATTAATATTATGTGACAGAGTTCAGGTTCCAACACAGGTCACTTGTTTCCAGAGCTGCAGCCTTTCCCACTGTGCCATACTGCTTTGGACCATGAAAGAGCATGCTCCCGGGTGGGATGGGAGCTGGAATAGAAACTTGAAGGAGAATTCTCCTCACAAGATGCAAGGCAGAGAACCAGGGAATTAAATTCCATGGGAAATGCTCCCATGGAAGAAGAAATGGATTTGCAGCTGAAAAAAATAAATTTGCCCTTCTGAGGAAGAAATTAGTTTAGAGGCAAGGAATCGAGTCTGTGACTTAGTTGAAGTATCATCTTCTCTCCCAGAAAGGACGGCACGGATCCCAGAGATCCTATGCTTTGTGTTGTCTTATACTTACTTAGAAAGAAGTTTACCAAATGAATTCCTTCTAAGCTGTCGGGACTCAATGTTCTACCCCTCCCAAGGGTTTTACATTTACAAATAGGGTGTCATACCCAAAGGCATACACAGAACCTTTGGATTTCTTCACATTTTGAATTGATAGGAAGCTGCTCAGGGCAATGTTTGTTGGCATTTGTTATCAAGAGCTAAATTCGTTTTGTGTTGTTTGTTTTGGTAATGGTAGACTTTCTATCACTATGGCACCTTAGTCACGTGAACCTTCTAGGTACTAAGTTGGTCACTGCCTATTCTGCCTGCTTAAGGAGAATAATATGTGGGTAATAGAAAAATGAAAAAGATTGGTATAAAATAACAAAAAAGGAACAGAAGACACTAGAAATTGGGAAGAATAGGAAGGGAGGGCTAGGAAGAGATTTGTTAAAAGATACAAAATTACAGCGAGATAGGAGGAATACGTTCCAGTGTTCTATACCACTGTAGGTTGACTGTAGTTAACCATAATATAGTCTACAGTTTCAAATAGCCAGAAGGAGGATATTAAATACTCCTAACACAAAGAAATCATATTTGAGATGATTTGATAAACTAATTACCCTGATATGATTACTATACATTGTATGAATCAAAACATCACTGTGTACCCCATGAATATGTACAATTATTATCTGTCAGTTAAAAAATAAAATAAAATAAAATAAAAAATTTAAAACATTAGTCTTGGGTATTTGCTCATAACATGAAAACATTAGGGAACATACTCGATTGCATAAAGAAAGGTAGTTTGGGGTTTCTCTGGGTTCGATGGGGCTCTCTGCCAGAGAGTCGGTAGCAAACTACCCTAACAGCTGATGTTCAACCCACTTTCCATTTTTATAAGGACAAAAAATAAAAACCAACGTTCCTGAATTTCATTTTCTGGTGCTAATAGGACAGAACAGCAATGCCATACTACAAAAAATGAGGATATGATTTACAAGTGAACCAGATGGTTCCCATCTCATCTCATTGAATTGTTATCTTTTGAAGAGTTCCTTTTTTTGTGGATTACAAAGAGAATGTAATCACTTTAGAAATCCCCAGTGAGTTTCATAACGAACCCTACTTACATTGTGTTGACACTAATAGTAACTATAACCATGATCTTCAAATCCCTATGTAGGAGGCAGGTTTATTGAAATTATAGGATGGACCAATAATTCATTTAAAAACATACTTTAAAAAATGAGTTTTATGCTGACCAAAAGCCCACTTAAACCAGTTTCACTTACAAATATGGAATACCGTGTTATAATGAAATCAGTGTAGTTTAACTTATGAACAATAGCATTTTGCTGACAAGTTTTGCCCAGTTTAGTTTCATATCAAATTAAGAAACTAAGTAAACCAAACATTTATATGACTGACTCATACTGTGAAAAAAATGTGATCACAGCTTCATATCACAAAACTATTAAGTTCTGTTCAAGTAATTTCCTCTCAGCATTTCCTTTCCTCATTTAAGGTTTCCTTCTTAACCAAAAAGCATCAAATTAGGAAGCTTAAATGACTGAAGTATTAACACTCTTAGGAAAAAAATGATTGTCTTTCAGAATGGGGGGAAAAAAAACCAAATCCTCACCAACCTACCTTACCAGGGTAAATAGTTAGAAAGGAACAGGAACAGAGGGTTTTTTCGGTTGTTGTTATTTTCTTTTCTAATAGTTTGATTTTTGACTTGAAGTTTCTTTAAAATTAATCCTTTAAAATCATTTCCAGCAGTGTTCAATTCAGCAAGTTCAGAGAACAAAATGGCCAGGCTATTTTATCTTTGAAGATTGAGTTTAGACTAGTGGGATTGTATTGAAGTAACTTTTGCTATTTCGAGTATGATAAATCGTAACTCACATATGGTTCAATTAGCATTCCCGTGAATAAATCTAACATTTCCCTCCACGCAATCTTTGTTTAATTTTGGTCTGCCTAGTTCATTTTCACTCTATCTCTGTTTGAATAGGACTGAATTTTGAAATTTTATCTGTCCTTTCAAATTTTATATTTATTCATATATACAAATGGCGATTTGTTAGGTGAGGCTGATGTATTATAGGGTGGCAAGCGTACAATGACTCCCTCTCCCATGCCAGGCATGGAACACCTTTTCTACTGAGTTTGAACTAAGTCTCAATGTTCTTCTTAACGCATTGCTCTAGGCAGTCATTGCCAATTAGTCGAAGTAGGCATTTGAGTCGAAACCTTCATGATCAGGGTTTAGTTCACAAAATAGAATCTACTTTAGATATTTTTGGCAGAAAGTGTTGTAATACAGGAATCGAGTGCTTCTAAAATTGCTGGAAGAACTGGAGGAGCAGGCCTCAGGCCCAATCCTCAGGAGGGATTGCTAGGACACTGCAGAACTGAGACCCCAGGGGAACTGTTAGCTGCTGCAGGAATGAAAGGAATCAGGAGGGTACAATTGAAAATTCTGTAGTTCCAGAACACACGACCGTAACTGAAATCCAAGGACCAGAAAGCTGGGATCAGAAAGCTGCCACTATCATCCCTGACTCTCGACACTCAGGAAGCTGTTGACTAAACAGTGGGCCACAGACTATGGCTGCTGCTACCATGGAAGCAACTGCCTCTTGACACCTAGAAAACTGGAAACTGGACATAGAACACAAAACAGAAAACCTCATGCTACAATGCCCTTGCTCAAATTTAGTTGGGGAAACCTAATTTGCATCCAGAATTCTGGCTTCAAGGAAGGCTGAAAGATGTAGTTTTCAGCCCAGAAAAGCACAATGAAGTCTAAATGTGTCCTGAAGGTGTATGCATGGTAAAACTTCTTTGCTCTCTCTAACCGTATTGGAGCCACACTCTAGGGAGATACAGAACTTGTATGCAGAAAAAGAGAAAGATTGAAGGAACTGGCTTTTCTTAGAAGATATCCCAAGACTCTAGGAGATTTTATCCTTAACTTCTACTTGCAGGAATGATAATTCTAGCTTCTTATCTTTAACTTCTCCTTTCTCCTCAGCAATTCATTTTGCTCAGGAACTTAATTTTAGTTCTGAAGCAATTCGATGCTGCCGTTTTACTTAGATCTTGGCATCTGCTGACCTTGCCTTTCTCTCTCATAAGGTACTTCCTTTCTTTAATCTGTTTCTTACCTGAATTAATAGGAACTAGCTCTGTATGTTTCATATGGCAACTCAACTATGCTAGCATTCAATTAATGTCACTTTATACAGAGCTAAAATAAAATGCAAAATGAGGAAATATATATGAATATATTATTCAAATATTATAGATCTAGGCATAAAATGTGCTCTTAATCTGAAGTTGACAGCCACATCTATATTCTTCTGAGAAAGAAATCAATTCAGTGGTAAGCAAAAGTGTACAAGCACAGAACTGAAAGTATTTTAACTCTGCAATCGATTAGATCCATCCAATCTAACTTTTCTTAAGTACCCAAACCTTTATGTACTAATATCTCTCGTTTGTATGGTTCTCCACAGAGCATTTGATTCTCAAGGCATGCTTATGAGCACATGTGGCAGGAACAAAGTAGGTTAAATGTTTCAGTCATGGAGTATGGTGGAACATAAGCTCAGGCCTTCAAACTCTCAATTGTTTTCTACTATGCTAAAGAAGATCACTATTCTTCTTCTTAGTGGAATATTAGTACTAATAATTTATAACTATGTCTTTCAAGCATCTAGCAAATACGAAATGCCTGAAAATGAATACTCATAGTAATACAATGTATATACTAAATATCAAGAATTTAGTATATACTAAATATTAAGAATTTAATTTCATCTTTGTAATTTTATATAACTTGCAGAGGGATAGTTGTATGACTTTTGCAACTTCGATATGAGTTTTACTCTATTTTAGAGTGTAATGTCTATTTTAGATACTGTGGTTTAATAGCCATTTCAGATCAACTGGTTATTCCTATGGACATGTATTTTTCTAGGAAAAATATGTTTGTATGAACAGCATGGCCATTAAATTATAATTTTCTGTAGTTGCTCTCATTGTAGTAAGCTCACCGCCATGTTTGTGTCCATATGCAACCACTTCTTCCAAGGCTGCTTCAAGTGAACATCTCCTATTCTGCCTTCTCCCTTTGGTGTCAACATGTAAAGCTTCATGGTTCCCTCTTACCTGCCACATCTCACAAGACCCAGCTGCATTTTAGTAGGTTCTACCATCTCATGTCACTTTATGACATGCTTTGCTTTGTAGAGCAGGCACACTAGGAATGGCTTGTCCTTCCTATATTCTTTCAAAGTGGCTTCCTTCTGGAGGCAGGTAAAGGTAGAGGGAAGCTACCTAGTTTTTCTGACCCTAAACTATTTGATATGAGAATGAAATACAGCCTTCTTTAGGCTATCAGGCCCCCATGAAAAAAGATAAAAGTTTTTAAGCCTGGGAAAGTTAAATAGTACAAGGGAGGCAATCTGAAAAATTTTAACTAGGCAGGACTTGGCCCTGAATATAAAAGACAAATCACAGAACCAAAAAAAAAAAAAAAAAAAAAAAGCCTATCAATAGTATTTATGCATTAAAAAAGAAAAGAAACAATAATTTACATGTTATTTGCTTAAATTCTTAAATTAATTATCTTGATCATGTCGCTTTTCCCCTTTCTTTATGGGGAAACTCCACAAAGAAAGGCACTCAAGTAAGTTACTTAGAAAAGTTTCTTTGCGTTTTTTTTTTTTTTTTCCTTCATTATGGAAAAGCTTGCTAAGGAGTCCTTACTTTCTCTTTTAAAAAATATATGGTGCCTAGAAAGAAAGAGGCAGGATGGCTAAGCTTTAGGTCAGAAGTCATTTGCATCCAAGTAGCCTGTAAGTGCCTGACTAATTTAGTTGGTAGAGATGAGATTCTGGGAGACATAATAAATGGTCCAAAAGTGCTCTCAGTGGTAGTTTCTGATAGGTTGTAAGATCACACAGTGTCCTAGTTTTTGGTCTCTGTTAATAATCTGTTGTGATGTACAGCAGGTTCTGGCATACAGAGTAATTCAAGTGCTCTTCTGTTGGGCATATGGTGCTTTTAAGAACACTCTAAGGGTTGATTTGACTGTTCTGGTTGATGGAGGATGGCACAGTGGGAAGGAAGGAAACAAGCTATGGATGGTGCGTGGGATTGAGGAGAGGAAGGGATTCATATGAGAGCAGAGCTGCTGAGAAACAACACACAGCGACTTAATTAGAAAGCCAATTTTGCCATCATTGAGATTGAATTCCTGCAAGTATTATTGTTTCTTATGGTAAAATTACTGTAACACATACCCAACAAATAATAAACAAATATACACACATACACATGTATATTTAAAATATGTATATTATATATGTGTGTATGTATATACACATATACATATATTAAACAGTAAACTCACATGAGCCAGCAAAAGAAGATTCAACCCCAGCTGCTGAAACTGGGAGTGGAGGGAGATATTTGATAGGAGCAAGAAAGAAGTAATTTTAAAGGAAAGTTGAGTAATAGAGAAGAATCTTCCAGCAAACAGCTTGGTACTCGTTCTTTCCCCATTTAAAGACAGAGAAAATAATACATTTTTCTCATAGTAGCACCTGCAGACCACCTTCACTGGCAAAAGGAGCTATTTTGTATATAAAAGTAGCAGGGTAAGTTTATACTCAAAGAGTGTCATGCCTCTAGAAGTTCCTGTATTACAGGGATTTGTATAACAGCAAACAGGATCAGAAACAGAACAATAGGAACAGGCTGATCAAATCTATGTAGTTGTAGAAAGCCCTTATAATTCCAATTTGAGGAATTTCAGTCAGAGAGCTTGAGGGAGTCAGCTCTGACGCAAAAATTGACCACACACCAGTCAGTATGGAACAGAGCCCTCTCTGTCTCAGGTCTCACAGAACTAAGAGGTCAAAGAAGAATATGTTAAAAACGCAGGGTCATGATAGACACTAACTAGCCATTCCTGGCAAAGATTTCTTTCTTTTTTTTTTTTAAACATAGCTGTCCAATATATGATCTGTGAATCAAATTAATCCTATCTTAAATTGGGTTGCCGTCCACCTGAGATTTTGAAGAAAAAATTATTTTCCCTAATTACCTAATTTCTTCATCCTAACCAGCTGACATGCTCAGCAAAGAGCTAGCTGTTGCTGGATTTTACACAGAAGGCTTAGATCAATAATTGTAATTAAAGCCAAAATCATCAGTTACATACTTCAGAATTATTCAAATTTAAATGCACACTGTCATCTCATGACACATTATAAATTATTGTGAAATGAAGCAAAGTTAGCATAAATAAATCTTTGGTAGAGACGACCCATGCTTGAGTTGCGTTCGATATTCACTGAACTCGCTATTCCTAGCTACATAAATAAGGAAATAAGTAAATAAATGTCATCTTCTTTTGAAGACATGAATGTGCTGCTTACCTAATAGCATAGAGAGGAGGAATAGGGGAGAATTAAACTTTATTAAGTGTCCCTGATGCGGCAGGAATGGCTCTAAGAGTTTTTTATACATTTCTTCTTCTTTTCCTGCCAAAAGTCCTATAACATATAAATGATTATTCCCACTTTATAGACAAGGAAACTAAGCCATGCAGAACTTATAGCTTTACTATAGTTTTACAGTTTGACAAATCATATAGCCAGCTTTTTGAACTCATGATTCTGAAGTCTATATTCTTAGTTATGCCTGTTCGTTATTTATATTTTATTGTATATGTGTATTTATGGATCCATTAATTGTTTCTTAACCCTTATGTGGTTAACTTTTTACTGTGAATTAAGGTCTTCTCAACTATTATAACAATGTATAATAAAATGTGTTAAGATCAATAATTTAAAATAATGTTATTGTGTAATTTTTAATAATATTCTTAAATAATACCTTTGTTTCCTAGAAAACTGTAAGTAAAAGAACTTAACTAAATTATTAAGAATGATTATTTTTGGGGAGGTAGGATAATGGGTAATTTTCAGTTTCTCCTTTGAGCTTTTTTGTATTTCCTATTTTTCCATGATGATCATAGATTATTTTTCTATTCTAAACCAGTATTATTTTAAAAATGAAACTGTAAGATATTAGTATAGAGAACTACCTGAAAAAGGTGGATCCAAATATAATTTTTAATGCCTTTTTGGGATATCATTAGTAAACCAAGAAAGCACACCTTGCTTGAGCAAGGTCCATTCCTTTTTGAGTATGTTGCCTCTTGAATTTATTTGGTCAACTTTCTTATTTCCAAAATTCATTTCAAGGATCTTTGTAGTCAGTTGAATTCAAAACGTATGTCTGGAGCAACATATGCAGGAAGTAGCAAATGGTAGATGTGCATTTGGTTTCAATTGTTAATTCAATTGTTATTTTACCCTTGAAATAATAATCATACCTGTAAGAGAGATGAGGAAATTATACATACGTTATATCTCAAAGAGAGGCTGTATGGTAGAATGGCTGATAGCAAGAGTTCTAAGACCAGATGGTTCAGCCCGAATCTCAGGTCCAACATTGTCAGGTGTATAATCTATGATAAATTTTAGGATATTTCTATGAATTAATTTAGTCTTCTTCAAAGTGGGAATAATAATAGTACTTATAACTTACAGATTTGTTGGAAGAATTAAAAGAGTTAATATACATAAAGCACTTAGAATAGTGCCTGATACTTTATAATTATTCAATAAATGTTAGTTAACATTTAGCCCAGATGGACATATATCACAATGAGGAAGAAACTAGCTCACAAATTTCTACAAACACTTGTGTTATGCAAAAACTAAGTAAATAAAAGATCAAAGGACTTTCCCACAAATTCAAATCAATTCTATTAGCATGAAATAATTCGAAAGCATATTGTATATGATGCATGTTTGAACTCACTTGATGTCTATACCTTCCCTCCAGGAAAGGGGTGCCCTCACAGGAAGTCTGTCCTGAGCCCCAAGAAGTTGTCTTAAAATTATATTTTTCTGCTCTCTTTTTCTATGTCAGATAATCTACAATGGTTATGAAATTAATCTTATACCCTCCTTTCCTTTATTTTATCAGTAGGGAAATGTTGGAAGTGGGAAGAATGTAGGCAGCTAGAGGTTTGGACTTTAAGTGCCTAATAATAATAGTTACCAATAATTGAGTACATTACCATGAGCCAGCACTGGTCAAAACACTCTCCATGAATTAATTTCATTTTCTCAATAAACCTATTATATATATGATAATGACATGTATTATCATCTCTATTTTACAGATGAAGAAACTAATTAGTCACACAACTAGTTAAGAGATGGTGCTGTGATTAAAGTCCACATAGTTAAAGGTAAATTCTGCCTTTCCTGTCAGGTCCATCTAGTCCAACAATGAGCACAAATAATAGAAAAGTGAGCATAGATAATGACTTTTGGTAGGGAGGGATGATATTGAGAAAATCCACCACTGGTGAGCTCAGGCTCTGATTTTCACTAATCAGAATGGCTGCCAGCTGTGAACAACTGATGTGACTATACTGGTGTATACTGTCTGAATACTAGCTCTGAATTTTCAGAGAAAAAAGGATTAATTTTCAAAACATTTATTACTTAACATGCTCAAAAAGAAAATTGATTAAATTACAAGGGCTCATGTTCCTAACACAAAGAAATGATAAATGCTTGAGATGATGGATACCACAATTACCCTGATTTGATTATTACATATTGTACACTTGTATTAAAACATCACTGTACCCTATAAGTATACACAACTATTATGTACCCACAATAATTAAAAGTGAAAAAATTTTAAAAAGGGAAAAAAATTACAAGGGCTCAGTAAAGACTGTATCAAGTCCAATATGTAAGGCAAGTGAGTTCATTCTCCTGATACACACTTTGCTCAACTTTCAGATACCTATAAGCAAAATGGCATGTTTTAAGGATGCTAGAACTATCTAAATGTGTTCTTCCCCAAATAATGCTGCGTTCTTTGCTGGTATCATTAATCATTGGTATCCAGGCTTCAGGTGGTAAAAACAGTCTTGAAGGCCCCGCCTTTCTCTGAATCCATCACACACCCAGGGAGGATTACTATGTATTGTTACTTGAATTCATTTCATTGATTTGGTGTCTGTTTTGTATTATGTAGGTAGCCGGATAATGGGTTTAATGTTACAAGTAGGCAAAATATACTGTCCACCCAGAATCAAATGATAAATAAGTTAGTGAACTCCAGTTTGATAAACTCTGATAAATACACACATGTTTAGTGCTCTCACTTTTACTATCCTGCAACACTATGTGCAAATTTTCTCACTAGGGTTTTCTTCTGTTTCTCCTGAAGATTGAGAAGTCAATTGCTTCAGGCATTTATCACCTGAAGTGTAATATTGAGTCATAGCAGAAAAAAACAAATGGGGCCTGGTCCTGGATTTGTTTCTGACAAGCCTTGGGCAGGACAGCTACTATATAAAACATTCCCTACCCTGGAGAGCTGCGGAAGGGTTTAATGACATCAACTGGAATGACAATGAAAATATTTGGAATTTCTATGTTCTCTTGATTCTAGCAAGCTTTTGAGAGTGCCACAGTTCTTAAAATTACTTAAACTTATTTGAGGAAAAAGTTTTAGTTATCGGTATTTTTTTTTCTTCTTTGTCTTTTTTCCTTCCTGCAATTGGGGAGGGATGGGGGGTGAGGGTCCAGTATTCTTAAAAGTTAGTTAATTGAAGCCGAAGGCATTTTTAGTTCCTTGAGGGAGTCACTGTCTTAAACATGTGGCAAAGTACACTATCATTAAGATAGCCATCATGACTCACTTCACTGCTGTGTGTCTCCTCTCGGCTTTGTCTGCCCAGATGTGCGTGTGAGGCCCAGTTTAGCATGCTCCCCAGAACCCCAATCCTGTCATCGAAATTGTATTTAGAATTTGAGAGCTTATTTTGGTTTTATAGCTAATGAGGTACATTTCTTTGTTTCATTAAAAATTTTCTCATTCAGATTTTAGATTCCTTTATAGTTTTTTTATGAAATGAGAGACCCCTACTTTTACACTTTTTTAACTCCTCTGGCTAGTTTTCTCCAAACTTGTCATTTTAAATGAGCACTTCTTAGATGTTTACATTTCTGACATTTTTACCTTCCAAGTCAGAATGCACCAACAAAGTGTAATAATCGACTTCACCTGGAATCCAGCCACAGAAAGAAATGATACTTCTTTTGCTATTACTACTTTGTGACTTTGAAAGTCTTAATTTTCAACTTTCGAACGTTCTCTTTTTTTTGAATTAAAATAGCTCTGGGCTTATGTGGACAATGATCTGGGCTTATCTGTGGTGTAACATGTAATGAATGCAACAGACAGCGGAGCAGGTGTGAGGGACTCAGCCTAGGCCAGAACAGCTCTTGGAAGATAAAGTACAGGAAACAAAGTGCACCAGAAGCACAGTTTAATTTTGTTAGGTTCTTGGCACTTGGTTTTTCAATTAATACTCTTTCTTGAGTTTTGAAAGAAATCACACACATTTTTGCTCTCAGAGCACTTAGAGCAAGAACAGCATCACCCATCTCTAAAAATATTTCCCAGTGGATAAACTGTTAAGAAAACATGTTTGTGTTCACACTTCAAATAGAAATATTTACTATTCAGACTCTGTACTTAAATTTTTTTAAAAAAATCAAGTAACTGAATTGGCTTTTTGTGAAATGATGACCAAAATCAGGGCACTGGGTCATGACTTTTGTAGCCAAAGCAAGCCATACAGGAATTCCAGAGGTTTGAGATAACCTTCACAGAACCAGCTTACATTGTACTGAATTTGTCTGTTTTAATTTAAAAGCACAATAATTCAAGAGAAGAACATGTTAGAAATTAGTTCCCCAAAATCTGAAAGACAATGAATATTTGATGATATATTTGAGCTTTAATGAACAACTCTTACATTCATTAAAAAATGAGCTCAGAAGATTCTAGCTCTGTGGATGTGTGCCTGGGCTAATGGGCATACATAGTGTCAGTATTGTTTTTCCCTAGTCAAACTTATTCACATTCTGTGTATATTTTATACAACTTTTGTTCTAACAATTTTTATTTATTTTTATTTTTCATTTTTTTAGGATAGACTGGATACTTGAGGGGGTGGGGGTGGGGTGTCTTTGAAATAAAGTAACCTGATGGCTTAGCTCACATAGTCTTTACCAGGTATCAACCAGCCCCTTATCTCGTGTGCTCACCGTCAATGCTGCATTGAGACCTTTGGCTTTTGTCATAAGTGACCCAACTTTAAAATAGGACAATTTACCAATTCTGGACAGTGTTAGGAATAAAGGAAAACATGGCAAATAGTCTTATTTACTTGCAACTTTAGACAGTAGGGTTATTTAGAGTGGGATCATTTAACAACACACTTTTTTTGCAGTTACTTTTGTTGTTTTTGTACATATCGTCTCTAATTTTTGCTGCTTAACTGTTCAGTGTTTAGTTCATTCAATGTGGCCCTGTACTCTTTTTTTATTTTTTATTTCAGAGTATTATAAGGGTACAAATGCCTTGGTTACATAAACTGCTTTTGCACCACCCAAGTCAAAGCTACAAGTGTGCCCATCCCCCAGACAGCACTCACCCCACCCATTAGATGTGAATTTACCCATCCTCTCCTCCCCCCTCCCACCTGCCTGACATCCTATGGATGTTACTTCCCATATGTGCACATATGTGTTGATCGATTAGTACCAGTTTAATGGTAAGTACATGTGGTGTGTGTTTTTCCATTCTGTGATTCTTCAATTAGAAAAATGGGCTTCAGCTCCATTCAGGATAATACAAGATGTATTAGTTCACCATTTTTTTATCGATTAGTAGTACTCAATAGTATACATATACCACATTTTATTAATCCATTCATGGATTGATGGGCATTTGGGTTGTCTGCATATCTTTGCAATTGTGAATTGTGCTGCTATAAACATTTGAGTGCAGATGTCTTTTTTATAGAATGTCTTTTTTTCCTTTGGGTAGATGCCCCGTAGTGGGATTGCTGGGTCAAATGGTAGTTCTACTTTTAATTCTTTGAGGTATCTCCATACCAGTTTCTGTAGAAGTTGTACTAGTTTGCAGTCCCATCAGCAATTTCAAAAGAAGATAGATTAATGGCTAACAAACATATGAAAAAATGCTCAACACCTCTAATTATCAGGGAAATGCAAATCAAAACCATAATGAGATATCATTTGACTCCAATGAGAATGGCTTTTATCAAAAAGTCTCAAAACAACAAATGTTGGCATGAATGTGGAGAGATGGGAGGTACTCTTGAGTTGGAAAGGGTTTTAAAAACTCAACCAGCTAAACTTTTAAGAGAGAGAACATGATAAAAATGACCAGAGAGTAGTAAAGAGTTAACTGGGGGAAGCACAAATTGTGAACTCCTCTTGGACTTTGAGAGAGTAGGTATCAAGGAGAAAATAGTGGTTTCAATATGAAGAACAATTTTAGTTAAGACTTTGGGGGTAGTTATATATTTTAATATTTGGAAAACATTGGAGACATTTTTCATAAAAATTAAAATACTATCATTTTGTATATTAATATGACAAAAATAATCAAATCATTTATTATAGATAGGAATAAATGGCATGAATTCTATTGTAACCTCAGTAGCAGAGATGGAGAAATCAGAAAAAAAAATTAAAGGGCCTTAGTATGACAACATAAGTCTCACAAAGAGAAATAGCTTAGTAGGAAGCAAGAATCCAGGCTATTTTTAATGCTGTCGATTCAAATTAAAGACAAAAATGAAGGATTTCTGCTAAAATACATCATCACATAGGGAAAATGAATTTGCCTTCTCCTTCCTGGCATGCCAGGAACATGGAAAATATTAATTTAGACGTTTGCTTCTTTTCCTTTTCCCCTCATCTCTTTGAGGTGATACCTGAAACTCAATAGGACTTTATAATTAAAAGAATAATTTACTGGTGATGAAACACTTTCATTGCACTAAGTAGATTTGAAAAACATAAATTTACTAGAATTGATCATTTCACAGATTCTGATACCAAGAATGGGTGGCATCAGCCAGATCTTTGTGTCAATATCTTCAAAGATTGTTCAAGCCTTAGGGGTTCAGTCAAACCCAAAACTTGTTCTCCATGTTGTTGCATTTTACATTCTGGTGTTTCAGTTAGCATGACTACATGCTCTATGAAAGCACTGGAGAAGGCAAGGGAAAACCCACCAAGAGAAAACAAAGTATTGGCCTGCTGTTCTCTGTGGGGTAACAATCTTCAGGATATCTGGAAACCACAAAATATCAAAACAAAATTAGAGTGAAGAGACCCAGACAAGGTGGAGCTCTGAGGGTAGAACTTTATAAAGTTTTGACATTTGTTTTCACTTTTATACTCCTGTGTATCATGAGTAATGCCATATAGTGACAGTTAACAATTTTTGTTAAATGAGTAAATGAGTGGCTATGCCAGAACACAGGCCTTTCTAACTCTAATAAAGCAGCTGCTTGTTGAACCAAGTGCCTGGAATCGCAGGCCAATGAAGGAAGTAAGTGAAGACATGGTATCTTCCCTCAAGCTATTATCTACTTCTGAGACGTTCACCTTCTTTGTGGGGTTGGCTGTCTTGGCTTGATTTGATTTTCTCCCCATTCTGCACAACCCCAAAGTACTTGATTTATGCTAGTAGTGACAATGCTAGTGCTAAACGACAATTTCTCCAAAACTATTCAGAAATGTGCTAGATATTAAGACTTCACAACACACCACAGCTTTGAAATGGCAGGCACACAGTAGCCTGAATCTACAAATTATCTGAGTGTGAAATTGAACTCTCAATCTTAGGTTTGGAAGGGGATTGTAGAACCATGGAATGTAACTTTCCCAATGAAGCATCATTATTTCATGCCCTGCATTATTTTCCTAATTTAAAAGGGCAGCCTTCTGTTGCTCCCTCATGTTTATTCCACAGGGTGACAAACTGAGGAAGCAAAGAATTTTCTCAGTGAGAAGAGAGTTTGTGCCATTAAGTGGTTTATCATTAGTCATTTTAGGATCTTTGAGAGTGTAATACATGTTTTGCAATGGATGCCCTGTCCAGATAACTGCTTCCTCCTCTTGGTTCTTTTAACTGTTGCTAGAATCTGAAGGGTAAATGGAATCTGCTACTCTTTATATGATTTCAAACCAGAAGTTGTGTGATTAAATGAGGTACCATTACCTTAGAGCTCCGAGGAGCATTCTAGAATTTATCTGGGGTGAGGGGTTCTCAGGAGGGGGTTATATTAGATGCGGCTAGAGTGCAAAATTCTGTGTAGTTAGGGTGATGAGGTTGTCACACTGAACTTGAATTAAGAATTACATCTATAGAGAGTCAAGACACACTGCCCCTGCAGTTAAGGGTATCCTGCTAGAAAGTTATATATAAGTCAAACTGTGCCATGGGAATGAATAATCAACTATTTAAGACACATTTCATTCCTTTGTTGGCCATGTTCAGAAGAATCAGCTCTGGATTGACTCCTCATGTTGAATCATTCAACAATGTAAAACCTTCCTTTTTCTTGGGATGAGGTTGAAACTTTATTTTTTCCTTTAGGATGTGTAGTTTCCACAGAAAAAAGTAAATGATGCCCTTCATATGAATCATAAGGCACCTCAAAGTCATGCAAGTTTCAAGTCTAATCTGGTTACTATTCTAAACAGATAAGGAGGTAAGGTGAGCAGATGGTAGGTCCAAACACTATAAAACCCTTAACAAGAGGGTTTATAAATAACTAAAAGAAAGTGAGAATCTTATTCATATAATAGGAAGAAAGGAGGAAAAAGGAAAGAAAGAAAGAAAGAAAGAAAAGGAGGAACAGAATACAAAATGACTTGTCAGTGTAACTCAGGCTACAGTATTCTGTATACTGGTTGCTACTTAATATTTTGATCACATGAACACTTCTAGGAGGGCATATGAGTTTTTTTTTGACTCACGCAGACATTTTGATAAATTACCTTTCAAGCATCTGATAAGAAAACTTTGCTATTGTAGCCACAGAGGTAAAAGCCAGATCAGAGACTAAGGAGGCAGGGAAAGAGCCCTGAGAGAATGAGGGTTGGGTCCAGTTGTGGATGCAGAATGGGCTTAATAGCAGAATGCCCTGGAGATCTGTACCAGAGAAGATCTTTGTTGTTGAATATATTTCTTAACCACTTAAAAGATGAGGTGAATAAAGGAGTGATATTATTCAATGTCCTAAATTTTCAGTCCAATAAGGACCACAAGAGACTCCAGCAAGACTTAACAAAACCCGGTAATTGGACAATATGATGAAGAGAAAATTTGAAACAGGCAAGTGTGAGGTGATGCACATCTGAAGAACAATTTGAGCTAATCATACACAGTGATGGGTATTGAATTAGCCGTAACCTTCTGAGAGAAAGATCATGAGCTTTGCTCAATGTGCAACAGTGCTAAAAATAAGTCACTGGAAGAGGAGTGAGAATACTGTGGACAATATTAAGGTGCCATTATATAAATTGACAGAATATCCTTGTCTAGAATATTATGTTGAGTTTTTGTCACCTCTTAAAAATAGAATGGCAAAAACAGAAAAATGCACTGAAAGACAAATAAACTAATTGAAAATGTAAGATAAGCTTCATTATGAAGGGGATATTTTTATGTCATGTTTAAAGATCTCCTGTTGCAAAAATCCTACAGTAATGTGAAAGACAGGTATTTATTATTCTCAATAGCATCTGAGGTATGCCCATTAAAGAGAAAATAAGCACTCACATTTTGTACTATAGTCTCTGGACTTGAGTAATCAAGGCATTTTTATCCCCAAATAGTGTCTCGAGTCCTATTGAAAATAGCAGAAGTTGGTGGTATCTTTTGGAACTTCTCCTTGGAAAAGCCTTTTTACTGGGCCAAATTGATGCATGTTTGTGCTTCACGTATCTAATGATAATTGGTGTTCGTAATGATAATGCTAGATCACTGCATGATTCTTAAAACACTTTAGAATCAGAAAAAAAACCTAAATGAACAAACAAAAAGCACAAACTTTATTTAGTATAACTGAATAAATAAAATTTGACCTATTTTTATAAAAGTTGGGCATTAATTTTTGGTAGGCATACAAATTTACCAACCATAGTATTTGTTTACTCAGCACATTCCAACCTTAGCCACCAAAGATAAGTTGTAGGTTTTTTTCCAGTCTCTATTTAGCCTGAAAACTCCACCCAAATTAACAGAGAATAAAAATGGGATAAAGATAAAACAATGTCATGAAACTGAAACAAAGGAAAGGGCATATACTGGTGAAGGGAGGGGCGTTCCATTTCCATTACTATCTTTGTATGTACACACGTAGCTCCTCACTGTTAGAATTTGCTTTGAAAAAGAAACTGAGAACATCCAAGATGAGGTCAGAAAGAGCTGAATCTAATACTGGGAAGCTAGAGCAATAATGAAGTTGGGCTGTATTTCTCTCAGTATTGATTCAAGAAATGATACCTACTAAGAAATCAGTTTCATGGTTGTCTGTGACAGCTTGGCTCATACTTTTGTTTCCTGGGAAGTCTGTTTGTTGATATATACATGACAAGCAGTATCTTAGGAATAGTTGCTTCCAGAAAGACATAGAACCTTTAATTCTTCAAATGATAATCTCTACTAGAATATAAACCCCAAAAGTCTTCTCCATGAACTAGATAAAATATATTTCAGCATTTGTTTTTGTCTCTAAAACATCATCTGAGTTGTTCTTGTAGAAATGAAAAAAGATACCAAATGAGAACAAGCAAAAGTCATTTATTCAGAGATTGCTATAGCAAGGGAGTCAGCCACTATCACCTGTGTTTTGGCAGAGACTCAAAGGCAGGCAAAGGAGTGGGAAAGCTTCAGGTATGCCCTGATTGAGGTCTGTTGGCATGGGTAAGCTGTAGGTGAACTAACTAGAAGTGGGGCATCCTATGTGATTGGTTAGGGGTGCATGTTTAGCTTTCTCTGGTTGATCCTAGGTTGGGAGCAGGGATGAAAATTAGAGATGTCAGTTACTAATTAAGTTCTGGTCACTTTGGTCTGAACATTCCAGAGTTCATTATTTGGATGCCTGGATTGTTACTAGAGTTAGCAGTATGATTTCCTACAAGTCTGCTTATAGGAGACTGGCTATTATTAATGATGGGTTGGTTTTCTGGGCAGCTTGCTGTAGCTTGTGGGTCAGAGTTCTATTTTTATATATAGTCTAGCCATTGTCTATTTGTATATTCAGTCTCTCACTCTGTAAAACAAAACAAAAAAACTTCACATTTTGAGAGGATTGAAGTCCTGTAAATATCAGACTTCCATTTGTGAATAGCATTTTTAGTTTGCAAATGCCTGAAATAAGTCATTGCCAAGACAAGAAAACCTTTGGAAGTCTCAGATTATGGCTTGCTTCTACTTTGGGCAAGAGATGACTTTCATACAGAATTTTCATTCACATAAAGTAACTCTAAATTACAGAACACACAGTTGAAAATATGACAGCATTTGAAAAAGAAAAAAAGACTACCATATATTTAAAACTGCCTCTATAGTTTTATCTTATTAATTAAAGAGCGTAACTTTTGATTTGAATTCTGGTATGAATAAGGCTCTTTTGAAAGTCATGGTAACTATTTCATGCTACCAGAACACCATTTTGGAAACCATTTCAGTGATCCTGCTGATATCTTAACAGGGCAAGGGAATTTACATAGTTTTTCATGGGTCCTTGCTTCCTCTCAGGGATACAGTGTGAACCGGCAAGATCTGCTTTAGCAATAAAGTGCCTTTGATCAATGTGTTATATAATATTCAGTATTCTTGGTTGAATGGTATTAAGCAAGCAAAAAGAACTGTTTTTTTTCTCGGTGCTAGCACTGACATTTAGCCATGTATAATATACTAACACAATTAACTAAAATATACTGCTCCTGAAATGTGCTATAACCAAATGCACTATATTTTTCATATGATTTGCAATTTCCATGGAGAGCTCATTTGGATTATGTTTATAATATTCATTTAGCAAACTCCATTAGCAATGTTTACAAGTGCTTATGGATCTGGTAAATGAATTTGCGGGTGTGCCGTGAACGAAGTTAAATGCATCCATTTGTGTATGGTTTCTAATGCATAAACTCATTCCAATCAGGCAAGGTGTACAGCACATTAAACTCTAACCTGGGAGTCTGGATTCTTATATGGTTCCTACATGGATCTCTAATATGACTGAATTGATTAACCTTTTGGTTTCTTGATTTTCCCTGAAGGGGAAAACTCATTGAAAAACTAGATTAATATGAGCAGCTAAGCATAAGATTACTAAGGGCAAACAAACAAACAAATAAGCAAATAAATACACAGAATAGAGAGATGTTGATTGAATCTTCTCCTGGTTGTATATTAGATCTTTGAGTGGAAAAGTGTTTTAGCACATCAGGTTTCCAGAGCACTAATCACATTAATGGGAATGTTCTTTCTGAATTATCCCAGTGACCTGAAAAGATTTCTGCATTTCACAAAAGGGACTAACCTAAAACCGCAAGTGTTAAAAATGGTTAAGATGGTATATTTTATGTTATGTGTTTTTGACTACAATACAATAAATTCAACAGTAAAAACCAAAACAAACCAACAACTTTTAAGCATTCATATTTGGAGTGGCTGATTCTTTTAATGGGAAATGTCTATAGGCCTGTTAGAAAGGAGAACAAAGGCCCTTTGTTGGAGCCTGATGATCTGTACAAACTATGGATTTACCAGTTCATGAGCTATAGGTTGTTGTTTCTGCTAGGTTAAGACAGGGCTGGGGATGCAGGACCTGGGGTGAGAGTAGGTCAGTGATACCTATGTAGACCTCCCAGGATAAGAAGGCCCATTATATGAGCTAACATTTAGTGATGTTTACTGCAAAGCGGTAAGCACTTTACATGTAGCTCTAATCCTCACAACAACCCTGTGGGGATTATTATTATTATTATTTTTTAACTTTTTTTTTTATTTCAGCATATTATGGGGGTACAGATGTTTAGGTTATGTATGTTGCCCTTGCCCCCCTCCCCCCCAAGTCTGAGTTTCAAGTATGCCCATCCTTTGGGTGGTGCGCATTGCGCTCTTTGTGTATGCATATACCCCTCCCCTCCCCCTCCCCCCTGC
>RJWJ010019018.1:0-30801 GCA_004363605.1 Indri indri
GGCAGGAAGGTGGGCGGAGAAAAGGTGGGGGAAGGGACTCCCCAAAGAAGTAGACAGACGGCAGCTAGATGATGCAGAGACCATATGCTTCTGGTGGCAGGAGTCCCTACCTTTGCGTGGTATTCTCTGAGAGCCTGGTAGGGTTGGAGTAGGAGTCGGGGTGGATGATTGGATTGATTCAAGGTCAGACACTTTGAGGATGATCTGAGAGGAGGGACAAGGGTGCTAAGGATTTTGAGCCTCCTCAACAGGGAGAGTGACCAGAAATATGTGGTTTCCAGTGAGTAGGAGAACAGCAGGTGGTGTATATCTCAAAGAAAGAGGAATGCGTTTTCAAGGGCATTATAAAGTGATGGTATAAAAGTGATATTTGGAACCCAACACAAGCTGCATGTTTGGTGAAAAGTGACATATTACTCAAGGCAAGAAGGTCGAGGGACCTTTCTGGGAAGAACCTGATGATGGAAGAACATTTATTTGCATGGGAATTGGACTCGGAAAGGCAGAGTGACAAGGGTGAAGATGGCAGTAGGCTGAGGGTGGAAGGGTGTACAGGGGGGTGAGGGGAACAGTCAGAGAGACCCTGGTGAGACCCTCTGCTGGAGCACAGCTCCCGCTCAGTGAGCTGACACACAGGGCAGCAGCTACAAACAAATGAGGGTTCACTTATGATCTTTTGCAATTACATTGAGAAAAATAATCATTTGGTAGCTTAGATAAGTATGATCTCCTATCACTAAGTGAAAATAGTTAAGCTTCTTATTAGAATATAATGGACTTCACATTTGTCAAAAAGAAAGGAGGGAAGGAGGAAGTCAAGCATAGTGTTCTCGCTGTCACGGGCCATAAATGCAAACAAAGAAACTACCATTGCTTTTTTTTTTTTTTTTTTTTTTTTTGAGACAGAGCCTCATTCTGCTGCCTGGGCTAGAGTGCTGTGGCATCAGCCTAGCTCACAGCAACCTCAAACTCCTGGGCTTAAGCAATCCTCCTGCCTCGGCCTCCCGAGTAGCTGGGACTACAGGCATGCACCACCATGCCCAGGTAATTTTTTTTTCTATATGTATATTTTAATTGTCCAGCTAATTTCTTTCTGTTTTTAGTAGCGACGGGGTCTCGCTCTTGCTCAGGCTGGTCTCGAACTCCTGAGCTCAAACAATCCACCTGCCTCGGCCTCCCAGAGTGCTAGGATTACAGGCATGAGCCACCACGGCCGGCCTAACATTGCTTTTTTAAAGAAGGAAGAGGAGGAGAAGGAGGAAGAATAGAAAGGAGAAACTAGTGACCACAATGGGATCAATCCAGCTTCCCAGTAGGTCACAAAAGCCCAAGATCAGTGTAGACCAGGGCAATCAAGAGAGGCTTCCTAGAGAAGGCAGTATTTGAGCAGATCCTCCAAGGAAAGGCCAGTGGGAAGCATAGATCTCGGGTTGATAGCTTGAGCCAAGCTGAGAGGGACCACCATCCTGAGAAGGCTCCTGTGAAACAGATGTGTCTTACCTGAGGCCTGGGGAAGTGTTCTCTGGCAAGTAGTTTGTTACATCCATGAGCGAAAACAGCTGGATCCCAGGACAGGGGAGATGGGGGCAGGGAGTTTCCCCAGGGATGAGGCAGGTGCAAATAGTTGGCCAAGGGAAGGGAGAGGCCTGCAAGAAGAAGTCAGGGCAAGAGAGCTGGGGTCCAATGTGAGTTTATAGAAAGGCTAGGATGGCAGAGCAGGGTGCCCAGAAGGGACGCTGAGGACAGAGTGTGCCCGTTGCACAGCTATGCCTGGCACCAGCCCTAGGTGATGAGAAAGCAAAGTGCCCTGCAGGCTTGTTAAAGTGTCATCCCCTGCAAGTCCCAGGGCTGGCTCAGACCTCATCGTGGTCTTAGTCCCAGGCGGGTGTCCAACACCCTGGCGTTTGCCTCCCTCTCCAGAACCTGATTGCCTGAACCCCAGCTGGCACTACCCAAGCTAATGTTCTGAAGAGTCTCTGCCCCAGCCTCTTGCCCTGTAGGCCCCCACCAGACATCCTCCCTCAACCCCCAGTGTGGAAAGAGCCCTGGACAAGGAGTCCAGGTCTGCTCAGGGCTGGGGACAAGCCAGCACCCCATCTCTGGGCCTCTCCGTCCTCCATCAGAACATTGGGCGCCATAATACCGCCGGTGCTGTCTACGTCTCAGGGTGCTGTAGGATGGAACGAGGTAAATGTGCAGGAAAGTACTTTGGAAAATTTCAAATGTTGTGAAGGTTTATTATGATTATTATTCATGTCTGATTTCGCCGCCTCTGTGGAGCCCCAGCTCGAGTTTGTGCCTACGCGATGCCAAAACAACCAGTCAGATCCATCAAAAAGTCACTCAATTGAGTGGGAAAAAATGCAGGCAGCTCTCTTGTACATTATCAAAAAAATAAAGCCACAAGCAGATCACTGGTGTTTTTGAGAACGTGCAGCAGTGGGCTGTTCTAGGCACTGTTTTTAGTTTTTCTAGGGCTTTCACCTCCCATGAACCAAAAAAAAAAAATAAAGACAATGGAAAACTCAAGGCCCTCTATTGTTTCCCAGGAGTGAGTATGGCTGCAAGATGCCAGGCTTCGGGGAGAGACAGGAAGACAGAAATTCTTGCAGGGAGAACCCATCTCTCTTTTGACCCCTCTCTCACAGCAGGTCTTAGGCCAGTGGGATGTCTCTGTTGGGGAGGTCACCTTCTTCAGCTAAGAAGCAACTTTCAGAGGTCCCCACATGGCTTAGGTTAAAAAAAAAAAAAGGGAAAAGGAAATACCTGGACAGTTGGCCAAACCAGCAAAGGCTCCAGGAGCCCTGGCCTTGACTAGGAGGGGCCAGCACCGAGGAAATGTGGACCAGTGGTATGAGGGGTTGGCATCCAGGGAGAGAGAAGATTTTGAGATAAGAAGATGTTTTTTAAAACATGAACGTCCCAAGAGGGTTGCTTCAGAGTGGCAGAGGAGAAACTCAAGCCAGTTGATTTTGCTCCATGAGAGCAGTTCCACTAAGCATTTTGCTGAGGGGAAAGATGATATCTAATTTTTAAGAATAGGTTTGGCTATCATTTATGAGTTTTATTATTTCTGCAGGCCTCCCTAACACGCCATTTTCCTCGGGAGGTATCTGGCTCTAAAACAAAATTTCTGGATGGAAATGGGAATATCTGTGAAAAACCATGTTGCATCCTGAATCTAATCCTACCTATTCACAAGACCTTCCCGAGCATCTGTGCATTCTCAACCCCTTGCTACAGGCAGGAGGAGAAGAGGGTGTCAAGAAGGACAAGACCAACAAGTGTGAGAAGGGCTGAGACCATGCCATTGGGTCAGAGGAGTTCAGAGTTGAATGTGGGCTAAACCTGTCCCCACAACAAGGTAGATCTTGAGATAATATTTGGAAAATAGATTTTTGAAAACATGAAAGCATCTCTACCCAAATGTGTATTTTGATGATGATTATCTGCACACCGTAATGTGATTTGGAGGATGATTAATGTAGTAGATGCTGTCAGTGCTCCACTCGTATCCCCTCCAAACCAACCATTCCCAGGACTTCCATCTGCCTGCACCTGCAACTCCTTTCCTAGGGACTCACCTCGTGCTGCTGGAGCTCTCCCTGAGTGAGCAGGGGGCAGGCTCAAAGTGACAGGGAATTAACACCCACCCCCAGCAGGCCACACCAGCGACAGATGGGAATACGTGTATACATACCCTGCCTCCCTCACCCCACTGGTGGGATAGCTGAGGTTGTATGTCACATCCCAGAGTTCCCCAGAGGGATCAAGCTTGATAGCACACAGTGGTCACCAGCTCAAGAGCAAACCTTTGTTGGCTGCCTGTCTCCCTTCTCTGTCCCACTTCCCCACTGCCAACCAGTGTTTCTTGGAATCACCTCCCAAATAAACTGCTTATACTTGAACACTTATCTCAGGGTCTGCTTCTTGGAGAACACAAATTGAGATAATACATATCTTAACCTCCTTTTGAGCTTAATTTTATATTTATTATCCTATTTAATCCTCCAGCAGCCTAAGGAAGTGGAAATTATTTTCTCATTTTTCAGATGATGGAATTTAGACCCTAAAAGTTAAGATAACCAGCTGAAGATCACATGACTAGTAACGAGTACACCTTGGATTGTGTTGAACATCTGCCTTGTTGACTCCTGGCCTGGCACTGTCTCCACCATCCCCACGGCTTATGGCCATTCCCATCTCCAAATAAACCCTGCATAGTAATTTAGCCCTCGAGTTCTTACCAGCAGTATCCTTAAAAGAGAATTATATGGAATGATACATTTTCTAAGACTTTGCATATCTAGGCTATAAATAAATATAAATACATAAAGTCCTGTTACCTTTACACATGAACAACTTAGTGGAAAAAAGAAGTCTTGGGTCAGGATCCTGGAACCCTACTGATGAATAATTCCCAAAGTAGCAGTATATAAGGAACTTTCTATGGATGTTCATAAAGGCATAACTTTTCCTATTGGAAAATATTGGCAAACAAAGATAAACCACTTATTTTTTACTAAGTTAATGGGCTTTGTACATTTCCAAAGGCAGTCTATAGCACTTCCCAAGTGTGTTCGACTAAGTATCTTTCAGGGCATACTTAGTCTCCCAAAACCGCAATGGGTATAACTTCTGCTTGATAAATGATGCTGTAGCATTTATCCCATTTTCTTTATCAGGGAGAGATCTAAATCCAGACTTAATTTCATTTTCCAATATACACAAAATATGGAACCATCACCAGGATGCCTTGAACTATCAGGCTCTTTGTTATTATTTTATTGCAACCCAGTTCAGCTCTTTTGATCATTTCTCATCTCAGAAAAGTATTATAATATATTATGGCGTTGAGTGTTGCTTCCTTTCCATTTCTGTCCTGGGTTCCATGCTTTCCCTTCAGGAGTTGCCATCCTCTCTCTCGTCAATTTCATCTCTTTAACCTGCTGCCTGTAACCGAGGAAGTTTTTCCAAATGTGTCCTCTCCATCGTAATTTTATTTCTACAATGTCAGTTAGGTTCTTTGCTACCTTCAACATATATGTTAACTCTGTTACTCAGTCTCTGTCTTGTTTGAATACACAGGTAATACATGCACAGGATGTAAAAGGAAAAAGGCAAACAGTGAAAATTATGTCTCTCTTTCAACCTTGCCCCTGAGCCATTTCTCTCCACACAAGGTAAATTATCATTATCAGTTTCTTAGAATATTTCCAGAGATAATATATACACAAGTATGGGCATGCACGCACACACACACATCTATGTATGTATCTCTTTATATGCATTTAGTGGCAAATCCCTAAATTGTTGGGATAATGATATGTCTGGCAAATAAGTACATTTCCCAACTTCCTCTGGCCTCATGGTGTCAGTTATGATAATTATGGATGCAAATAATAGATAGTCCAACTCAAAATAGCATATAAGGACATTCATTATTTTCCATGACAAAATGGCAGCTCCAAGGCTGGTTGGTTCAGCAGCTCAACACAATCATCAGGAACCCAGGTTCCTTCCATCTTTTTGTTCTGTCAGCCCCAGCATGTCAGCTTGTCAATCTGGGTCATCTCATGGTCCCAAGATGCTGCAGGAGTTCCAAGCATTACACCTGAAACAACAATTTCTAGAAGATGCCACGGAAAGGTACAGAAGCCCCGACCAAGGGGCCACACCAGGCCCAGGCAGTTGAGAAGGTCCAGATGCCTCCTGGGAGTCTCCAACGGGAAAGGAGTGAGAAAACATTCTGTTGATTGATCTGGGTGATGGTTACACAGGTGTGTTTACTTTATGAAAACTCAGTGAACTGTTTACCTGTGATTTGTGCATTTTTCTCTATGTATGTTATACCTTAATCAAAATTTTACTTAAAACATACCTGGTATATATTGTGTCTCACGCCTGCAATCCTAGCACTTTGGGAGGCTGAGGCAGAAGGATTGCTTGAGGCCAGGAGTTCAAGACAAGCCCGGGCAACATAGCAAGACCCCATCTCCACACACAAAAAACATTAAAAATAAAAAACCAAGCTCACCTCAGAAGTCTTAGTACATTTCTAAAATCTTCTATCTAGTCCACTTACAGTTAAACTAGATCCTGGCAGGAAAGGGAGAGGAAAGTGGCCAATGAGTAGTGATCTAACTGAGGTGAGAAAGAAAATTTAAAATTTTTCTCTCACATCACTTAATGATGAGTAAAGGAAAAAAAATTTAATAAAAAATTTCATTGTGTGGAATATTTGGATAGGGTGGAGGCATAGAATTGGTGGGGATGGGGTGTTTACAGGAAATAGTGACTATGAATATATACCACCCTTCTCATTTAATTATAAAATGTAAGAAAACATATCAAAGAATGCAAAACCATATATGTACAGGTTGAAAAGGATTACTGGAATACCCATGTGTTACCCCGAGGAAAAAAATAAAACATCATGAAGTTTTTACAGATGAACTGAAGTAACATCTGGGATTTTCTTTAAAATACTATGGCAAAAGGAAAGGGATGGAAAATATAAATTAAATATCCAAATAAGCTTAGATAATAATTTTTCTTCTTTTTTTAAAATTAGATTCCAGTTCTCTGGTGAAATTCTCCATCCTTTCACCTATATTCTTAAATATACCAACCATTATTTTTAAATCTGTCTGATAAACCCAGTATTTGGATTTCCGTTGGGTCTTTTTCTCCCCCTTGATTTCAAGTTAACTGCTTTGATCTCTTGATATACCTGGTAATTTTCGATTGAATATCAGGCATTGTTTAAGACAAATTATAGAGGGCTTTGCATTATGTTACAATTCCTTTGCTTATGGCAGACAGTAGAGGAAATTGCCTTAATCCAATCAGAATTGAGATGCTTCAAGGCAGAGTTGAGATTTCTATATCTTTATCTATTTCAGTTTACTTTTATTTCTAGGGTGTGGCCCTTCAGGGATCTCACCTGAAAGTCTGGGTGTTCAACTGAGGTCTCTCTCTACTGGAGAGCTTGGAAATTAATTTTTATCTTCTCAGTACCATGAGACTTCCAAAGGCTCTGCTTAGTTTCAGAGTCAAATCCTCAATAGGTGAAGAAAAGGCATTTGATAAAACTCAGCACCTGTTCGTGATTTATGTGTCTCCAGGTGACCCCCAGCTTCCTCTCCAGCTGCACCTCATGCCCTCAGTCCTCAGCACAGAGGATTTTGAGCGTTTCCTCAAAATCCAATCTCAGTTGGCAGCCACCCCCTCCACTCCACCTAAGTTGCCCAGCCCTGCATTATCCTGCCGCGGTGCCCTGTGTGTGTTCCTCACTGCACTTTTGTTCTTATCATCTCTCTCCTACAAGAGACTATAAGATCCACGAAAGTCAAGGCTGTGTCTTACTCAACATTGTATCCCCAGCAACCAGCAAAGCACTTGGTTCATAGTTTACACCTGTAATAAATATGTGTGGCATGAATGAATGAAGATGTGGAAGGTAATGCTCAACCCAAAAGAGTAGGGCAATAAATGTGGCCTTTTATGCTCTGTGGCAAGACAGCAAATGAGGTTACCACCAATTCAATCACCCTAAATAGGATCATGGATTGTGGTTACTCCTACAGCCAACCTTTTAAGGAGAAGGAAACACATTAAACAGCATAATGAAAGGAACAAAGCCCCTATTATTCCCACCATCTCCTAACACCCCCACCAACCTGAGAGGTTTGTGAAGTCACAGCATCTTGATTCTTAACACAATGGCACGGGGGCAGTTCTGGCTTGTCAGAGGATATATGACTCTCAAAGCACCTTCCTGTGCAGGTGGGATAATGCTTTTATCACACAGCAGGGAGAGACTGCAGGCTGTAATTTCACCCTGGCCCCCTATTATCAAAGCCATGTTACTTCCTCCCCAGCTTTAGAATATATCTAAAAATCCTCCCCCAAGGGACCAGGTGCAACTGGGGGAGGTCTCTTAATGCCAAAGGAGATGTTAGGAAAGTAGAAAGAGACCCTAAATCAGAGCTGGTCGGAGATGGGGCTTCCTGGGCCAGCATCACTGAGTCAGCCCTACATTGGTAACCTACCTTCAGAAGGAAGCTTCTGGCCATCCCCCTTTCCCTACTCTGGCTACTCACCTACCCACAACCCAACCCCTCACCTGAGTACAGCCCAAGGCTCACTCTACCCACAACCTGACCCCTCAGCCTGGTCTCATATGGATCCCACAAACAATCTTTTCTTTGAAAGTATATCTCATTACCTTACTCGGACTGTGAACTTTCTGGGGCAAGACACCAATACCTCTTCAGAGACTGAATATACAAATGGACAATAGCCAGCCCATATACAATAGAACTCTGACCCACAGTCTGCAGCAACCAGCCCAAGAAGCCAAACTCCTGTAGTAATCAGCCCAGAATGGTCAGGAATGAGTCAATGGCTTCCAGCTTCCCTATTTTTTGCCCCTGCTTTCAACTCAGGACCAATCAGAAAGAGCCAAATATGCTCCCCAACCAATCCCATAGGATGCCCCTCTACTAGTCAGCCCCACTCTGTCCCTGTGCCAACGGCCTCCAATCACAGCACACCTGAAGCCTTCCCTTCCCACCCGCCCCCCACCACTATAAAGTTTCTCAGTCCCTGCCTGCCTTTGAGTCCCTGCCAAATACAGATGGGTCCTTTGCTATAGCAAGTTCTGAATAGATAGCTTCTGTTTGTCCTCATCTGGGTGGTTTTCACTTATTTCCGCAGTTTTTCTGGAAGTCCCACTGAGACGCAGTCTGCACTGCCCATCACCATGGGCCTCAGTCTTTGGCCAGGGGTGGTATTTGTAGAGCTCCCTTGTGGCTTGTCAAATCCACACCAGTGAGATAAGTCAGCACTGGGCCTGCACTCTACTGTCCTTGCATTGAGTTCTCAGCTATTTGTTATCAGTTCCATACCCAATTTTTGTTATTCGTTCCTATTTGTTTGCATCCTTGGTAGAATCAGACCATTCCTTTTCCTCTCCTTTGCTCTCTTTTGTTCTTCCATTTTGTGCTGTGCTGTCGAAATTGTTGTTTGTCACAGAACGAGAATCACAGGCAGAACGCAGGCATAGGCAACATAGGCCCATTGATTAAGCCAGCCTCATAGACTGGTGAATTTGTGGTTCTCACTGGAATGGAATCCATTTAGACAAACTTTGCTGTGAGTCACCAATAAAATTATGGAAGGTTCGCCTTCCGTCTTTTGTCCAGAGAGAATCTTCTCTCTGGTTTTCTGCAGGGAACATAAATTATCAGGTCTTCATTTGGAGACAGTCAACCATCAGGCTGGGGCCCAGGACAAAAGGTACCCAAGGCTCTCATGGGGTCGTCTGAATCTAAATCATCTCCTCTTCCAGGAAAAACTCCTGATTCTTATATATACACTCATTAGAATCCTAATTCTTGTGCCTAATCTTTCTTAATGGCCTAATTCCACCAAGAATCATCTGGGCCTTCAATGGTCACCATGGAGAACACGTGACTTGAACAAAATTGTTCATTTGAGAGGCACCCTAAAAAAACAAAGAGAATGAGATATTTTGATCAGTATGCAGAGGTCTCCAAATGAACTCTGATTTAAAAATTGCTTCACTAAAAAATTCTTTGGCCAAAGGTAGTGAGCAATTTGAAAAACTTAAGCAACAACAGACTAGATGCATTTTCCTGGTAAGTCCTCCCCCTCCTTGTTCTCCAGTGGCTTCCCTAGATCCAGCCCTCCCTCTTCCTGGTTACCCCTCTAACTGCTCTCCCTCCCTCCACACCTCTGCTGACTCCTCCCTCCTATTCCCTTTCCAGCCCCCTTCCCTTTCCCAGCAACTCCTATGATCCCTAAATGCCAGTTGCCTCTAAAGATACATCCTTCCCACAAGTCAGACATGCAAGCAACTGTAAATTTTAAACCTTGGACCAGAGATGAATTAATAACTATAATCAAGGATTTCCCTAAACCCAGACAAGACCAGTAACTATTCACAGAAGAATGTGTTAATAGAATTCTTTGGGGTGCATGTGACCCAGGGTTACCAGACCTAGACCAATTTTATACATGTGGATCAGAACCTCAGATACAAAATCCTGGATGACTAAAGCTGATTAGACTGACCTGGGTTGCTCTTTCCACAATAAACCTCAAGGTCAAAAACAGGCCCAAAAAGTAGGGCAAAATCTCCTAAAAGCCATACCTGAAGTATTTCCAATAAAAACCTGTTTGGACTATAACTCCATCATGCAAAAGAAAAGAAAAGACAGGCTATGGTGCCCCACTGTTTGGTCAAACACTAGTCTAGATGTTGCTGTGAAGATATTTTGTAGATGTGATAAACATCTATAATTAGTTAACCTCAACTAAAAGAGATTATCCTCGGTAATGGGCCTCATCTAATAAATTGAAGGCCTTGAGAGCATAAACTGAGGTTTTCCAGAGGGGAAGGAATTCTGCATGAAAACCAATAGAAATCCTGCCTAAGTTTCCAGCATACAGCCTACCCTGTAGATTCCAGACTTGCCAGCCCCCACAATTGAGTGAGCTAATTCTTTAAAATAAAATTTTAAAATATCAATTTTAAAAATGTACGTGTGTGTGTGAGTGTGTATCTCCCAAAGAAACACAACCAACAGAATATTTGTGCCTGAGACACAGTGGGAGGCCCAACTATTACAGCCCTGCAGATCAAAGAGCTATATAGCCCTTTCCCAGCTGATCACTGGTCGCCTTTGTTAACAAGGACACACTTAGATATCATAAACAGAAGGTCCACTGGAAAAAGATCATCCCATTAAAAAAAAAAAAAGACAAAAGTCTCTCAATTTAGATCAATGAGGGTGCTCCAAGGAAGGCAAAAGCACCCAATATCTTGCCTTACACTTAAACATCTAAAGTAAATTAACCATCAATATAGATGGTCAACTTCAGCAGTTCCTGGTAGATATGGGTGCTACTCTTTCTGCAATGAACCCTCCCACCTTTGCTCAACCTCTTCCTCAGAGTAAACATACCACACAGGTGGCAGATATTTCAAATAGACCACAAAATTTCCCATGTCCCAGCCCTTAACTATAACTTTTGGGCCTTTCTTAAATAACAGCCCTGAATTAGTGACCGAGAAATGAGTGTGAAGCTAAGAAAACTCAGCTCCTTTGCTCTCCTGGAGACGTCTCTGAGGCATAACATACATTTCGGGGATCCCCTACAGGATCTGGCTAAAGCTACCCTCTGTGGGATGCTGCAGGGGACAGCACCCTTGCTTGGCTTCCTCCGCTTCCCTGTGTCCCAAACCTTACCAGTTTCTCCTGGGTGAGTCACTGTACACGGGTCCTTGTCTCAGGGTTTGCTACTGGGGAGCTTATGATATGCAGAAAGCTTTTTTCCAAGGCAGTCTTATCAGAACTCCACTTCCAGCCAAGATTGCTTAACAAGGACCAGATTTACCTCCCATTTGAAGCAAACATAAAACTGGTCAAAAGATATGAAAAAATGGCTTTCAAGGCATTAGACATTAGTAACTAGGGACACTGATCTCTGAAAGATGGAAAACAAAGTAAATTCTAAAATTGCCTCCATTACTCCCTTGAGAGAATTTCCAAGCCAAATCAAAGAGAAGAGGCACCAGGTGGAGTCCTGAAACTCCCTGACGTGAGAACCCAGGTAAAGAACCCTGGGAACCAGGGCAGCTAGGACGTGCAGGACGGAGTACCACAGAGGAGACAGCTGCATGGAAAGACAGCTCTGTAGGTGTGCAGAAAGCCCCCCTGGCACATTCAGCAGAGCAATGACCAGTGCATGAAGGTGAGGAAACTATCCGAGCTGGCGGTGACCACCCTAAAGGATTAGACACATCGTTCCCAGCACTCACACATGACCCTGAATAGTACCTGTTTCCACCAGCCAGACTGGAGAACCTCACAATTCCCAGAACGCTAAGTAGAGTACCCAAAAGGGTCTTGGCTTAGTCATAGGGCAAAATTAGCCCTATCCCAAGCGCTGCTCTGGCCCCACCTAACAAGGCACAAAACAAGATCTACAAGGATCAAACCGTTTCCAAGTAATTTAACTGCATCCCAGAATAAAGTTCAAGAATACTTATACAAAAATTATCCAGTACTCACAAAGGTAAAATCCACAACGTCTGGCATCCATTTAAAATTTACTAGGCAGGGACTCCAATACCTAATAAATAAGAAAACCTACAACTGAACAAAAAAATGAGAAAGGGTTTGAAATGATACCTCACCAAAGATACATGGATGGCAAATAAGTGCCTTAAAATAGTTCATCATCAGGAAATACAAATCAAAACCACAATGAGATACCACCACATACCTACTAGAACGGCTAAATTTAAAGACTGACAACACCAAGCGTCAGAGAAGATGCAGAGCACCTAGGACTCTCATACACTGCTGGCGGAAATTTAAAGTGATAAAATAATTTTGGAAAACAGTTTGGCAGGTTCTTCGAAAGTCAAACAAACACCTACTGTATGACCCAACCATTCTACTCCTAGATATTTACCCATGAGAAATGAAAGCATGTGTCCATACAAAGACTTGTACGTAGATGTTCATAGTAGCTTTGTTTGTGACAGCCAAACACTGGCTATGGCCATCAACAAGTGAATGGGTAAGCACACTGTGGCCCATACATGCACTACTCAGCAACCCAAGATGAATTATCAATACACAAAACAACTTCGACAAAATAATTAACCTGAATGAAAGAAACCAGCCAACGAAAGAGTACATACTACTTGATTTCCTTTGTGTAAAATTGTTAAAAATACAACTAACCTATAGTGACAGAAAGCAGATCAGCAAAAGGGGCAGGAGCAAATGTGGGGAGTTACGTACATGTTGATTGTCTTAATTGTGGTGATGGTTTCATAGCTGTACACGTAAGTTAAAACGGATCAAGTTGCACACTTTAAACATGCGCAGTTAATTACATGTCAGTTATCTTTCAATAAGGTTGTTTTTTTAAAAAAGTCAGTCTTCCCCAAACACAGCAGCTGAGCCACTCTGGTTGGAGCAGTGAAGGGAGAAATTTCCAAGGTCTCACCTACCTGCTTTATTATATTTATTTATTTATTTATTTATTTATTTATTTATTTATTTATTTATTTTGAGACAGAGTCTCACTCTGTTGCCCAGGCTAGAGTGCCATGGCGTCAGTCTAGCTCACAGCAACCTCAAACTCCTGGGCTCAAGCGAGCCTCCTGCCTCAGCCTCCCAGGTAGATGGGACTACGGGCAATTGCCACCGTGCCCGGCTAATTTTTTTCTATTTTTTTAGTTGTTTGGCTAATTTCTTTCTAGTTATAGTAGAGACGGGGTCTCGCTCTTGCACAGGCTGGTCTCGAACTCCTGAGCTCAAGCAATCCTCCTGCCTCGGCCTCCCAGAGTGCTAGGATTATAGGTGTGAGCCACCGGGCCCAGCCTCACCTGCCTGCTTTAAATGACTTTGCAGATCCTCTAGACCCATTAGGTTCTAGGGCAACAATCACCTTATATCACCAAGAAAAAGCAGGAATGTAATGTTAAGTCCAACATGTGTTTCTCGCACAGAATTCCTAGCTCCTCAAGCTTCCTGTATCATAAAATCCCAGACACAGGGCAGGCCACTGTCTTAATTTCTTGCCTCTCCATATCCAGGTTGCGGGACCTTGTTAGAAAGCACACAATTTCCTTGGGTGGTGGTGGGTGCGCAAAAAACAAAAAAAGAAAAGAAAAAGAAAAACCATAAAAAGAGAAAAAAAAAAGAAAGCACACAATTTGCTGGTTTCCAACCTCTCAGCTGGACCTTTAGGGCTGCTTAGTAATCTTATTTGCCCCTGGACAATCTTATTTGCCCCTTTCTCATCTCTCACAATGGTTATGACAAATTTTCATTATTCTTTTCAATTCCCCTGCTCCCCATCGCCCCCACCAGGCAGGGTTGTTCTGGAGTTTCTCCCAACTACCTGTGAACAGCTCTATCTTCACCTTTGTTCGCTTCCTATTCTCTGCCGCTTCCTACTTTGTCTCTGAAGCAAATGCCTGCATCTGGGCTTAGCATCCTATGCCCTGCTACCTACTGAGCACCTCGCTCCCTCCATCTGGGCCTCCTCCTGAACCTCCAAATTCCACCTCCCTGTTGGGTCTTTCCTCAACGCTTAGAAACACACTCAAACCTCTTCCATCAGAAAAAGTCCACTGTCACTCCCACACTTGCCTCTGCCTACAGTCTTTCATCTCTCTTTGCATCCTGACAACTTCCGGCCTCCACTTTCTCCCTCCCATTCCCTCCTCAACCTTTTACAATGTACTGGAGGACATTTGTGTTATTTCCAGCTTTTGGTATTAGGAACGAAGCTGCTATGAACTGTTAAGTGAAAATAAAAATCTCAGAACCACCACCATCCAACTCCTTATGCAAAAGGGAAGGTCAAGCCTGGAGGCTGAGTCATGCAACACCCCCTTCCAAATGAACAGCTGTTCCTCACATTAAGCATTAGCCAGAACCCCATGGAAAGGCAAAAAGCCTCAGACAGCTGCAAGGACTGCCCTCACAGATCACTTATAAGGAAATTCCTTGCCGGTCTCCCGTAAAGGAGGACATGCAAAGTGTAACTTTAGGTCTGCAGGCTAAGCCTAGTCCTAAAACTAAAGTCTGTTTGATTTCACAGTAATAATGTTGATGACAGGTTTATCTTCCCAGGCACAGAACAGAGACAAGGTAAGAACAATCATTCTTCTGCCTACCCAGGGACATTTACATAATAGATTCTTTCTTCACTCCGGTTTTTCTCTTCCAACATTCACCTTGTCTTATGTGAAATGCAGATTGCCTGGGCCTCACAAGAATGCAACCATTTGCCTCACCTGCCTCCTCCTTTTTCTTCCTGTATGGCCTCTCTCCTTCAATACTGAGTTCCCAAGTCCCTCTTCAGAAAAAAAACAGTCACAGATGCATCTGTGGCTTGTTTTTTTCCAGGCATGTCCTCAAACTTTGGCTTAATAAACCTCCACTGATTGCGATCTTTGCCTCAATCACTCAATCACTTATTTTGGGTTGTCAGAACATAGTTATACATGTCTGTGGGGGAACATGAGCCCGGATTTCTAGGTCGCAGGCTGTATGTATATTAAGCTTTAATATCTGCTGCCTTGCACATTAAAGGCATTAAATTATTTCCCCAACTCCCAATGTCAACAAGGCCTGAAATCAAAAAGACTCATTTCTCTTTGCATCAGTCATCTTTTGCTACATAACAAACTACCACGAACTCTCAGTGGCGTGCACCTCTGAGCATTTGGTTCTCACTCACATGTCTGCAGATTGGTTGGGATAGCTTCACCCCAAATGTCTCATTCAGGTGCCTGGGATGAAGACGCAATGGCCACCTAGAATATGGCATTCTCATGGTGATGGCAGCAGCGCAAGAACACAAACCCAACCACACAAGCACATTCAAACCTCTGCTATCATCACATCTGCTAACATCCCATTGGCCAAAGCAAGTCACTCAGCCAAGCCCAATGTCAAGGGGACGAAGTATTTACTGTTTCCACCACGCAGCCATGGAAGGGGTATGGATTTGTACTGCTACTACAAAGAAGAGAAATCTGGTGACCAATTATTCATTCTTCATACACTTACATGCAAATCTTTGCCTCAGCCACAACTGCCTAGGGAAAAAATGCACCCACACGGTATGTTGCACCATCCTCCCTGAGACAAAAATCCAGAGTTTGCTAGGGTCCAACCTCTCTGCTGTATCCCAGGCCCCTGATGAGGCCTGCGTGGGCCTGTTAACCAAGTTCCAGGGTTAGATAGACTTATCAACCCACTATCAGGCAACAGTATATCTAGGCAGGCCCATCTACGTGGAAGAGGGGGCTACCCCAAGGAAGGGCTTCCTAGCTGGGGCTAATGGCATACAGTGGAGAGGAGAAGATCTACTCCATGGGCAGGTCATTTTCACATTGCGAGCAGGGGCATGTATGTCTCTGATCCAGCTCCCTGTTGGTCCTCCCAAAGCATTCCTCCTAGGAGAAAGGTGCTCTGTCCTGCCCTAAACAGGCCAGGCTCCCCGGAATGTGCAAAAGCCCTCCCCAGTCATCTCCTGCAGAAGGGCTGGCACCCTGGGACTGACACATGTGCTCTAACTCTCAGTGACACTTGGGTGCATAATCCTTCACGCTTTCACTCATTCATCCGGTTACTCATTCCCTGATTCATGCTTTTATCCACTGACTCAACACACATCCACCGAGCAACTTCAAGAGCCCAGCACTGCACTGGCTGCTGAGCGTAAAAGGATAAATGCGTCACAATCACTGAAAAACCCAAGAAGTTCACTATTTCCAGGTAGAACAGGTAAGCAAACTACAAACACTACTCCACAGAGGAATAAATCAAAAAGATGGGGACAAGAAGGAGGAGGTAAATGTGAGCTTTGCAGACACTTGTTCCCTACAGGGTGTGGGGTTATTGTCACCACACATGAGAGAATGGAAGATCAGAGAGATTCAATGACTAACCCACAGAGAACAGAAGGGAGAACTGTAGGAACCCAAGGGATGAGGCATGGAGAACATTACAGCAGAAGAGGTAGCCTCACTTCCTAATTTTTTTCCTAGGACAGTTGGGATTTTTTGCTTCCTCCATCCTTCCATTCCTCCAGGGAATCATTATCAAGGGAAGTCCTCTTTTCACCATCTTCTCCAGAGACTGAATCTTGGTGCAGGAGAAAGGAAATGGAAAATGGCTTCAGGCCATCTAATTCATGAGCTGGAAGGTTGACATCCCAGCAGGGGTTGTCTCAGCCTTCCTAATTGGGATTGGAGTCACGCAACCTTGCCTGGCCTCTCAAGTCGATTATAGGCTACTTCCTCCGAATGGATTGGCCTATTTTAATTCTGTGCTAGGAAATCTTCTTCACTAGCATTTGCCACTTCATTTGGGAGTCAGAGAATTTGTCAGGTTTGCAAAGTGTATCCCTCGAGCTTTCTCGCCTTTCTTTCCATCACGATGGAATATCCCCATCGGAGGTCTTCCCTACTTCCCCCAGTGCCCATCTTAATTCTCCTATTGCATTCCCAGAGCTGAATTGTTTAGAATTGGCACCATCGCTAGCACATCCCCAAATAGCATTCCCAACTCTAACCATTTATATAGCAAACTGTGCTGGAAATGTACATGAAAAGTCACAAAAGTGTCCACAGGGCCTAGGTAGAGTGTCAGCTGGGGGTTCAAGCGCCACTAATCTATCTGCTGTTTTCACAATGCACCCATAAGGCATTGCCTAGCTAAGACCCAAGGTGAGTCTTCCTGGGACTCTTGCTGTCCTGCAGCATAGACAGGCTGGACAGTCACCAAGCCCTTCCCTATTCCTGGGTACTTGGCTAAACCACATTTCCTCCTTGCATCCAAGTGGGGGCATGGGTGGGCTTAGACACAAGTGTTGTGCTTGGTTCCTAAAATATCCACATACTTCTCCACGCTTTCCCTTTGTTCTTTGGTCATCTTATGTAGACAATCCAGAAGAGATCTCTGGGGCTCTAGAGGAGTCCAAGTCTCCAGAAAACAGTGAAGCCACACATTGCAAAGAGCCAGCCTAGATCCCTGAGTTGCCCCATGGAGGATATCTGCCCGGGAGAGCTGCTCATCTAGGTACATTCACATTGGTTTTTGAGTAAATGAGAAATAAAGTTTTATTGCGCTAAGCACTGAAATTTGGGGGTTGCTTATTCCAGGTTTTAACATAACCCAATTGATCTCCTCCCTGAGAGATTTCCACTTTATGGGGTCTCCCACCTTTGTTCAATATCCTGCTTCCCAGTTTATTTCCTCTCCTGGAGAAAATAAAAAGAGCAAAAGAGTATCCTGTTAGGAGCAGGAGAAAACACAGCTGCAAAGCAAAGAGCCACCCCAGGGGTCCCCAGAGCAGTGAGCTGCTTGCCAGGCTCGGAGAGGGAACATCATTCCACTGCTGCCCTCTACCATTTCCACTAATTTCCAACTCCATTCGTTTGCGGCAAATATTAACATAAATAATCAAATCATAACCGGCCTCAAGTACCCTCCGGCCTCTGTTGACATAGGGATGATGTTGGGAAGATGGAATCTCCTGCCTGTACAAACAACATCCTGTCCCTAGATACTTCCTAATCCATGGCCAGCCCTGAGCACCAAACTCTGTTGTCCCGAAGGTGGGGGAGGGTGGCACTGAGCCCTCACCCTTCACCCGGAGTCCCTGAACCATGATATGTATCTGGAGAAGAACAACACAAATAAGGGGATCAGGAAGGTTACGGGTAAGTCAGGATTATGGGTTAGGATGTAGCCAGGGTTAGAGTTAGGCCATGATACGGTTAAACGTCAGGCCAGGGCTAGGGATCAGTTTGCAGCTGAAGAACAGAATGGATGTCCGTATTCTTCACAGGAACCAATTGCAGGAAGTGGCAGCTCTAACCAAGTCTCCCAGTGACATGCATGAATTTGCACACTTTCAGGCTGGGACTCCTCTCCCCACTAGTATTCTAAGTGGAGAGGTACTGGAAAAAGGTTTTTGGGATTTGGGATTTCTTTGAAGATATCACTGAAAAGAACCTTTAAGATCCAAATTTCAAACCCAGAGAAAACTTTTGTCCATGGTAACGGGGAGGACTCTCCTCCTACCTCTTCTCAGTAGCACTTTCTGCCATTTGAATGTGAGCCCCAGGATGGCAGAGACTTTGCGGTATTCAGTATTATACCCCCGGTACCCAGAACAGTCCCTAGCATATAGCTGGTGCTTAGTTAACTTGGTAACTTGTATTGAATGAATGAATGAATGAATGAATGAATAAAAGTTTCCCAGGCTTGCTGCAGTGGGAGGGGACTAGGGGTTGACCAGCTGGTCCCCACAAACTGGAAATATCTGTCCCTAATGCCTTCTCCATCAGCATTGTCTCGCATTCAGCACCCTGACTGACAGCGCCAACCCATCTGTACCACCGTCACAAGCGAGGGGTCAGTCCAGAACTCCTCAATCCCCTCATGACCTCTTGCAAGGTTCTTTCAAGTCTCTTCTTTAGGGGCTAACGTCCAGGGTTTGTCAACCTCAGAGTTAACTTCTCGGTTGTGGGACACGATGTTCCTTTTTCTTTACTCTCACTCTAAAGGGGGAGAGTGGGGTAGCTCAGGAGGAAGCATGGAAGAGCAGTGATGCTACAGGTGCTTAGTTTTCCATCTGAACTAGGAGCCGTGCTTCTGAGTCACAAAGAACCCAAAAGCCAGCGGGTCTCCAGGGCTCACCGCTCCAGCAACTTGCCCACAGGGCTCCTGAAGCCCACGATACCCTGGAGATGCCTTGGGGACCAGAACGCAGCATAAGAGGGGGATCCAGAGGGGCGAGATGCAGGATTTTGCCCCTGCTAAAGCCAAAGCTTCTCCACGAACATCTACTTGTTTATATTGGGCCTCTGGGAAGACTTTACTTAAAGAAAGAGTTTCCTTGCTTTAATCTCTGATCTCATCCATCTCCATTTCCCCATTCATAAAGGAGACAACGGGGCCCAGAGATTGCCAAAGGTCACGCAGTGAGGAAGTGCAAAGCCTGAATGCCAATATTTGGTTCCCAGGTAAGAGCTCCTACCCAAACCGCCAGTGACTTCCCTGCTGCCCCAGGAAAGGCTCTGCATTTAGAAGACACATTTTGCCTGTAAGAGGCTTGGCTCTAATAGGAAGAGTTCAGTGGATGGTCGATGGAATGGGGTGAGGGGGAGTAGCTCACATCATATCACAAGGGAGGCCACCACTGGCCCTGCCCATTCTTCCTCTACCATATGTGACAAATATTTTAACCAAAGAAGTAAACTCAACAGTATTCTTCAGCTGAGAGCATTGGTGGGCCGTACACAAGGCAGTTTCAGAAAGCCCACCAACTTGTCTTTAGAGAAGGATGGCCCCACTTCCACAGGCCAAGTCAAGGCAAAGAACGATGAAGAACGGAAGACAATTCTTGACCCAAGGGGCACTTAAACTCTCCCTGAAATTCATTTCCTCCAAGAAGCCCTTAAGGGTGTGTGGAGGGGGACAGACTCCAGATTGAAATGCAGTGGGGACATGCCTGAGAGTCTGAGCTTCTAGACCCTGGCAGTCAGCTAGGGGAGGTTCTAGCCATTTTGGGAGAGGCTGTCCCTCTGGACAGGGTTCTGTTCACATATGAGATTCTAGAACACTTGTGAGAATCATTTCAGGAACAAAAGCCTCTGACTCACATTCATTCATTTGTAGCCCAAATAAATCCCAGGGTCCCATGTGGCCCAGTCTCAATGCAGCATCCTTTTTAAAGAAACAACTACTTCATCATGCTTTCTGAGGTCACCTTCCAAGTGAATTCTTTTGAGCACTCCCCTCCCAAAACAAAAGAAACAGGAAAGAGCCCAGTCCCCCAGGACTAAGCGTGCTCTGGACTTAAAGCATTGGTAAGCCATCAAACAACTATTTTTAAAAGAATACAATGATCATATATAGGAAGATCCACATGGCAACAGACTAAGAGGCAGCATTATTGGAGTACTGGAATGGCAATCAGGGAGGAGGAGGGATCAGGGCCTGACCCGAGGTACAGACTGCAGAGAAAAGGGGAAGGATTCACAAAGTCAAGTAGGAAAACGCAATCAACACAACTTCAGAGACTGGCTAGAGTTGAGGTGGGAGTGAAGCAGAGGGAGGAGTTTAGGTTTCTAGCTACAACAACTGCCTGGATGACGGGTCCCTTTCATAAATGAATAGAGCAAGTTGAGGGTGCGAGTATCCAATTTGGCGGTGCCCATGAGGCATCCAAGCAAAAATGTGGGTGTGAACCGTGTGCTTGGGGGAGACACTGATCTTTGTCCCAGCCCTCCACTGCTAAGACGTCCCTGCGGAGAGAGACGGCTCTTTCTCTCCTTGCCCCTGCCGGAGCACATGCTCCCAACCCCTTGCTTCATTTGCATACCTGATAAGCAGATGGTTTCACAAGTCCTGCCCTTCCATGTTCCTCCCCCTAGAGCTCTAGAACCCCTAGAATCCTCTTGCAGACCTTCTGAGGACCACCAAGACCTGAAATGGGGTGAGGCTGCCCCATCTTCTTCCAGACAGGCTGTCCCACAACTCCTCCTCACCCTGCTGGCAAGGACACCTCCAGCCAGCCTTCCGTTGGCTCTCTAGACCAGAATCAGGCAACGATCTCTATGTGACACTGGTCAAGTAGTTCCCTAGGATCCCAGCCCCAGTCTTAGGTTTAACTGTGTCTCCTATTCCCATTCTTCTTTGAAAACTGGCCAAGCCCAGAATCAGATGAACTCCACCAGGGCTACGCTTGTCCCATGCTATGAGAGGGCAGCCAGTCATGAACACTGAGCCTGTCACCTAACAGCCCCAGTGAGGGGCTCCTGGCCTCCCCTTTCAGTGCCCTCTGTCCCTCACCTTCAGAAAGGAAGCCCAAACCCTGTTTTTGGTCAGCTGCCAGCCAATCCATAGAAGCCACCTTGCTTTCATTTCAACTCTTTATGATAAGTTTCCAAAAACCCAAGTAAAAGATGGGAGATTTAATGGGGAAGCTGAGGGCCTTAGAAGAGCTGTTTCTAAGCTATGATTTTAACAGCTTTGGCTTCCTGGGCCAGGGGAGGGCAGGCGTGCGCAGGGGGAGGGATGTTACCCACCTCTCAACATTTCTCCCATTTTCTGCTTTTTCTCTAAAGCACCTTTTCATCTAAGACTCTCAGACACCCTGCCCTGTGTCATCCACAGCCGGTGGGCACTGAGGCCATGGGTTCTCCATCCCCCGCCCAGACACCTCTCCAAACAGGTGCTCATCTCCCTGGCAAGGCGCAAGCCACCCTCACCCTGCACCTATGAGGTGGCATCATCCTCCCTGCAATTCCTCCTTCCTCTACCATCCGTCATGTGCCCAGCATGGTGTTTGCCAAGTGACAGCAGCCCGTAAGTATTTTTATGTTGGCTAAATGAATGATCTCTTTGTGTCTCTCCCTACCCAGTCCTGCTAAACAGCAAGAGACTCCTCATACCCACTCCTCCACCTGTGTCCCGGGTTCATACCAGCTCCACACCCCCTCTGTCCTCTGTCCTCTCTGTTCAAATCCTGCCCTGCCAAGCCCTACTCAGTTAACAAACCCAGGCATCGCTCTGGTGCCCCAACACATATTAAGTCATTTAACCCTCCTGCCATTAGATAGGTAGACACTACTCTCATTCTCATTTTACAGATGAGGAACTGAGGCCCGAAGAGGTCGAACAGCTAATACAGGGCAGAGCCTGGATTTGGAGCCAGACTGTCTCACACCCTTCCACCTTAACCATCCTGCCAAGAGGCCTTTCGCGCCCTCCAGCACTTACGCCCTCGCTCCCCAGAACAAGCCCACTTATTTACAGCAGCAATAGAAAGCTATTCCCATGTCTGATATGGAGTAAAGTAAAAGTGGAGAAGTTGGTATACGTAGACTCATGTGTCTTGGACAGGGTCCGAGAGCTGTAGCCACATATTCTCTTGTCTCTGTACCCATGATAACTAGCCTCAGCCCAGCACAGGCTTCTGACCCCTTCCTGGGCTCTCTCCATCGCACTGGGCAGAAGTGTTTGAAACCCTGCCCTGGCCAGTGGCCTGAAATAAGGAAGGAGGTGCAGCAGATCTGTCCAGGCAGTCCCAGGAGGTGACCCGCCACGGCATTGCGCGGTCCGGTCCGCAGTCCGCAGATCCCGGACGCTTGCTGCTCTCTGGCGGCCGGAGCCGGGAGCCCGGAGACCCGGGAATCGCGCCTCTACGCACCGCGCGCCCAAGGGCACCCGCTAGTGACCAAGAGGCTGGGGAGAGGGCGGGAGGAAAAGGAACGCAGCCGAGGGCAAAAAGGGAGGGGGTCCGGGAGACGCGCTGGAGGGAGCGTGACGGGTACGGAGAGGGGAGGGCAGGCGTGGGCACCTGCGGCGAGGCGTGGGTGGCTGCTGCGGGACCCGGGCGCGCGCCAGCGCCGCAGCCCCTCTGGACCCCAACACACCCGCTTGCCCTGCAAGCAGGAACCTTTCTCTTGGAGAGTGTGGCGCCCCCTTCCTCGGCTCCGGTCGCCCCCTCCACCCTCCTGGCGCTGCCCCTCCTCCGTCCCGCCCCCCGCGCCGAGTTGGGAGCGCCGCAGTGGCCGCTGTCTGCACCGCCCGGCCCCGGAGCCGCCGCTTTGCCGGCTCGCCAGGGCACACTCAGAGAGCCGCGCGCGTCGCCGGCCTCGGCTCTTCGGTCCGACTCCACCACCGGCCTCCGGGAGCCCCGGCCAGCACCCGGGCCGGGCAGCTCCGCTTTCTGGCAACCGCGCTCCGCGTCAGAGGAACTTCGGCAGGACTCCGACGGGATCCGCGCGCGGGGCTGGATCCGGAGCCCCGCAGCTATGCCCCGTGTTCCCTTCCCTGCCAGTCGCTCGTCCTGTGCCCGGGCCCGGCCCCCGACGGCCACGCGTTGAGATGACTTTCCGCGACCTCCTGAGCGTCAGTTTCGAGGGACCCCGCCCGGACAGCAGTGCCGGGGCCTCCAGCGCCGGCGGCGGCGGGGGCGGCGCGGGAGGCACGGCCGCCTCGGAGGGCCCGGCGGTGGGTGGCGTGCCAGGAGCCGCGGGCAGCTGCGGCAGCGTGGTGGGCGCAGGCAGCGGCGAGGACAACCGGAGCTCCGCCGGGGAGCCGGGGAGCTCGGGCGCTGGCGGCGAGGTGAACGGCACTGCGGCCGTCGGGGGGCTGGTGGTGAGCGCTCAGGGCGTGGGCGTGGGCGTCTTCCTGGCAGCATTCATCCTCACGGCCGTGGCGGGCAACCTACTTGTCATCCTTTCGGTGGCCTGCAACCGCCACCTGCAGACGGTCACCAACTATTTCATCGTGAACCTGGCTGTGGCTGACCTGCTGCTGAGCGCCACGGTGCTGCCCTTCTCGGCCACCATGGAGGTTTTGGGTTTCTGGGCCTTTGGCCGAGCCTTCTGCGACGTGTGGGCCGCCGTGGACGTGCTGTGCTGCACAGCCTCCATCCTCAGCCTCTGCACCATCTCCGTGGACCGCTACGTGGGCGTGCGCCACTCACTCAAGTACCCCGCCATCATGACCGAGCGCAAGGCGGCCGCCATCCTGGCGCTGCTCTGGGCCGTCGCCCTCGTGGTGTCCGTGGGGCCGCTGCTGGGCTGGAAGGAGCCGGTGCCCCCAGACGAGCGCTTCTGCGGCATCACCGAGGAGGCAGGCTACGCCGTCTTCTCCTCCGTGTGCTCCTTCTACCTGCCCATGGCGGTCATCGTGGTCATGTACTGCCGCGTGTACGTGGTCGCGCGCAGCACCACGCGCAGCCTCGAGGCGGGCGTCAAGCGCGAGCGGGGCAAGGCCTCGGAGGTGGTGCTGCGCATCCACTGTCGCGGGGCGGCCACTGGCGCCCACGGGGCGCACGGGGCGCACGGGACGCGCGGCACCAAGGGCCACACCTTCCGCAGCTCGCTCTCCGTGCGCCTGCTCAAGTTCTCCCGCGAGAAGAAAGCGGCCAAGACGCTGGCCATCGTCGTGGGCGTCTTCGTGCTCTGCTGGTTCCCTTTCTTCTTCGTCCTGCCGCTCGGTGAGTGACCCCTTTCCCACCAGTCCCTTTTCTTCCTCCCTGAACCTGGGAAGGTGCCTTCCTGGTGCCTTCCTGGCACCCAGACTTGTCTGACCCTCCATGGAAGGTAGATTGAGCGACATCTGGGGTCTCCTAAGCGGCAGCTGTGCCCGCACCACTTTGTGGGGGCAGACAAGAGGCTCTTCATGCTTAACGGGCTTGTCTCACAGGCTTCTAACTTTTCTGTCCTTCCTCTCTAATATCAGCAGCCCTAGGCGTCTGCTTCTGACCCCTCTAAAAATAAAAGGCCCGTGGAAATCTGTGCGGGCATCTCCCCACAGTGTATGGCCAGCAGTGCGTGTCCCTGTACATACCCCTCAGCGGGAGGCCGGTGCAGAGTGCGTGGGCCCACGTGTACTCATTCATTCGTGGGCAGCCAGCCCCGGCCAGTCAACAGGTACATCAGCTGAGGGGAGAAGCCACTTGGTCTCCCCCAGCGCTTATTCCATTTGGAAACTGGCCTCATTTTGAGACCCTCCCAGCTGGTACCTCTGAGTGCCCTGGGCTCTCACTTCTGAAATCCCCCCTTGGGAGGGAGTGGAACTGTGTGGGGCTGAGAAGGAAAGGGATGGGGCAAATGGTCAATGAAAAGTTAATATCGTTAATCGTCATTTCTTGCACCTACTGAGTGCTTTAGCTCTCCCAGGGAACTTTCCTGTTTCTTTCACAAGCTGCCCTGCAGTCTTGAGAGGTGGGCAGCTGTTCCTGGAGGCTTCCTCCTACCCCTTGAGCCCTCTCTCAGAAGGGGTGAGTCTGGGCCTGGGGGCTGGACCAGCACAGGGAGAAGGGGAATAGCATCTCTAGCGACACATTTGCGGAGTACATAGCCCATGGCTGTAACCTCCCCTGGGCCAAGCCAGGCCTTCCCTCCCTTTTCCCCGGGCCTGGTTCCTTCCACACTGTTCCGCTGAGTCAGAAAAGAGACAATGGCCTCCCTCCTGTGCTCCTGCAGGCCCTCTCCACGCGCAGCCACAGCGACCTTTATACATTATAAATGAGATATGTCCTTCTCCTGCTACAACCCCTCGGTGCTTCCCCACTGTCCTGAGAACAAAATCCACACTCTCTGCCATCACCTATGAGAGGGTGACCTTCAGATTTGTTATTGTCCAAACCAAAATGGGACACTATGTGTATTTACCCAAGAACCAGGGTCCCCCTCCCTATAAGGGAGGCCCCAAGTGAGGGCGGCATCCCCTCTGCCCTCAGGGCCTTGCAGCCCTTCCCTCTGCTCCCTGATTGCTCCAGCCCCTCTGGCCCTCTCGGGGTTCCTTGTCAGAGTTCCTGCCTGTCTCTGGGCCTTTGCGCTTCCCATCTGTCTCCCTCGACTGCCCTCCCCTTCCCCTCCTGACTAACTCCCTATCCTTCGGGCCTCGGCTTAAATGTCCCTCTTCAGAGAGGCTTTCTTGGATCCATCAGTCTCAGTTGTGTCCTGCTTGTTTTCTCCCTGGAAGCACAGGTTCTCTTCTCCGCTAGCTCAGCAGTTGTAATGACATCAATGTGTGTTGCTCTGTTTGGTGTCTGGCTTCCCCCACTGGCCTGGAAGCTCTGTGAGGGCAGGGCTGTGGCTCCTGTGTCATTACTGAATCCACCGCACTCAGCACCCTACCTGGCATATGAGTGCTGCAGTGAGGACCAACAGGGTCTGGCACCAGATGGTCTGGGTTCGAATCCCAGCTCTGCCTCTTTCTTGCTAGCTGTGTAACTTCAGGAAAATCCCTTAACCCCTACAGAGGGGTTTCTTCATCTATAAAATAGAGACAGTGCTGACAGTAATATAACGCCCACCTACAGGGCTGCCGTGAGAATTCAGTGAGTTATTATATGTGGACATAACTGTCACACATGCTAAGTGCCCTGTAAACCGTTGCTTTTGTAGTAGCTGCTCAGTACAGGGGAAGGAATAAATAAATCGCCCACTTGAAATTCAGCCAAAGGCTGCTGTAGGGAGAGGACGAGAAAGGACTCCGAACAACACACTTGGAGGAGACAAATGAGCGGGAAGGAGGAAGTTGGTGTCCCCCCTCTAGACACCCTCCCACCCAGGATTTAGGGCTCCCAAGCCCACCCCCAGGCTCCGCCCCTAGCCCCTGCCCTGGCCCAGCTGTGATCTGCTCCTGGGTGCCCTGGTTCCCCGCCTGCCCTTGGTCCACACCGGCCCCTGTAGGGAAAGCTCCACCTGTGTAAAGAATGCCACCTCCCTCTTTTTTTCCTTTTTTTGCTTTCACTTCCTTTGAAACTTAGGAGAAAATAGTAAAACAAGCACCCATGTACCTGTAATCACCCATATTGAACCGATGTTAGCATTTTGCCATATTTGCCTTAGATTTCTTTCTCTCTTTTTTCAAAGAAATGGAACCCAGCCACAACTAAATTCCCTGCTCCCGTCCCTTCCTCTCTCTCTCTCTCCCTGCCTCCCCACAGGTAAATCTGGTGTTTATCACTCCCATGCGTACGTTTTTATTCTTAACTACACACATCTGTATCCATAACAATATGTCATATTGTTTTGTGTGTTGTTAGGATGTATACAGATGGCACTATGCCATGCACATCATCCTTCAGTTTGCCGTTTTCACTGAACACGATGAGGCAGAGGTTTCTCTCTGCTGGGCCACTTTCCCGGCAGTACATTTGAGAGTATTACACGGTGTGTGGAACCAGTCTTCTGCTCAGTGTTAGGTTTTTCTAACTTTTCACTATTCCCGTCAGCACTGCAAAAGGCTACCACTTTTTTGAGGTCCAGATCACATGTCCCCCTCTTCTAGGAAGTCATCCCTAAATGTCCATGGCCTTTGCTCCCTGCTGGCACGTGCACAACTCTTTCTCAATCCTACATTTCTGCCGCTCCTCACGCAGCGCATGGAGAATTGGGGTGCGGGGGCCTTGTGTCCTCCTTCCTACTGGTCTGTGCTGCCTCAGCCTCCCAGGGCCCCTCTCTGAGAGCCCCAGAGCAGAGCCCGGGGATGCCGTTGGAGCTGGTGGGGTGAATTGAGTGGAATCTGGCAATGACAAGAAAACACGACAGAGGCCAAGCAAGGAAACAAGGAAATAGAATATTCCGGTCTGCCTCAGTATGGATTGGAGGGCGGAGCCTGCTTGGGAGGAGGAGGGGCCTGGAGGCTGCACAGGAGGCAGAAGGGGCCAGGAGGTCCTGACGCCCCCAGCACGGGGCGCAGGTCTAGGGGAAGGGAGATGCCTTTGAAGTAACTGGGAATATTCTGAGCAGTGCAGCAACTTTTTTAGGGGAATGCGAACCCTAAGGGGCTGGCAGATCTTGGTAGGGGGATGCCAGGTGTAAGCTGATAGGTAGAGGTCCTTGGGAACTTGGATGCAGGGCCAAGGATGGGGGCAGTTGCAGGAGCAGCGGGTGCAGTCTCCCAGAAAGAGGACAGCAGGAGAGGAGAAGAGAGGATCTGGGGGCAGACCCCTGGGGAGTACCCGCTTTGGAAGAACCAAAAGAGGCAGAGGAAGAGGCAGCCAGGGGGAAGCAGGACAGTGGCTCAGGGGGCGCCTTCCTCCTCCCAGGTCTTGGTCACCACACCAGGTGCGAGGAGCACCAGAGATGGAGGGACTGAGAAAGAGCAGCGTGTGCCAGCAAGGAATAGGCCAGAGTAGGTCCTGGCAATGAAGGCACCCAGTAGGGCCACAACCGGGGGACTGTCAAGAAGACTGGGGTGCCCTCACCCACACCTCCACACACAGAGCCAAGTGGAAGCAGAGGTGGGAGCTGCCGAGCAGCCCCAACAGCCCAGGGGGTATCAGAGCCTTAGAGGAGGACCCAGAGTCCCAGAGGGGTGTTGCGTGGTAGCCATGGACCGCCATCTACAAACCTGAACAGCCATGGCTCAGGCCAGAGAGCAGCACCACAGAAGGGGTGTCCTGAACCATGGGGGCTTCTAGGGACCCAAGTCACTGTCTGGGAAAGATAGGGACACAGGAGCCAGCACCTAAAATCCTAAGGCTCCCAGAGAGGGGCTAGGGATCATCCCCCACACCTGCAGCTGCCTCTCTTTCCCTGCAAGGAGCAGCTGCAGGGCATGTGTTCCCCTGGGGCAGGCAGAGGGTCCATGAGGACCTCAGACCTCACGCCCCTGGTGTTGTAGTTCCAGGCAGCAAGGCCAGGAGGGCGGCACCAGCCCCTCTGGGACCCCCAGGCTGTGCTGCTGGTGCCAGAGTAGTGAGCGTGTAGACCCAGGAAGCGCCCCTCACCCGGGTGAGAGGGCACCCTCCCGCCTGCGTTCCGTGCTGACACCCGGCGGAGTGTCTGGTCCGTACATAGTGACCCGGGACAGGAGTGCTCTGTGCCTGTTGACCGGTATTTGCTAGCAGTGTGCCAGTTTGGAAGGCAGAGTGTAGGGACACCAGTCCTTGGGGCCTGTGGAGGAGGGGCTCTTGACAGCCCCACCCATGATGGGTACGTACCCCCTGCCCTCACCCCAGTGAGCTGGTGCAAGGCTGGGTGCCATGGAAAATCACAGGAAACTGTGTGAATGGGCCCTCGTCACCGGGAGCCTTCGGCCCGATGCCCGGAGGAGCCGGGACTTGCAGAGTGTGTCTGGCAGGACAGCAGTTCGAGTCCCCTGCTTTGGGCTGCCCTGAAGGACCCCGAGAAAGGGGCCATGGCCCAGGCAAGGCTCTGTTGTTCGGAGGGGTGGCCCGGCTGGAAATGTGCCTGATTAAAGCCTGTGCCCCGAGATGCTTGGTGCAAGAGTCCCCCACCCCCAGAGGTCTGGGCCAGGTGTTTGGTGTAGAAGTACAGGTCATCTTCCCTGAGGGCGAGAGGGGAACAGGAGAGACTGGGGAGACCCTGCCCCGGGCAAGCGCCCATCTGCAGAGGAGTTTTCTTCCTCTCCCAGGTGCCTCCAAAGGCCATGTCTCTCCTGGGTGTTTTCATGGCAGTAGCACCTCACTGTGTTTATCTTCGGCCTTTCTGGCAAGTGCCCCCAGCCATGACCAGAGGTGGACTGTTTGATGAGACTTGTACACACACACACACACACACACACACACACACACACACAAACACACACACACACACATGTGCCAGCCCCACCCCCTGGCATCCTGGTGACCAGAGACAGAGCCCAGGCTCGCACTCCCAGCTCTCTTTCGTTAGGCAGGTCACCGAGCATCACTGGCCTCTGAGTCAGCCTCTGGATGCTGTCACACAAAGCAGCCCCAGACACTCAGAGCCCAGGGCCTCTCCCAGATGCACCTCAAGGTGTACGCATTGTCCAGAGGCTCTGATATCAGAAGCTCAGGACAGACCAGCCAGTGTCCCAGGACCCCACTGCAGCCATCTGTGAGCCACACCTGGGCCTCTCGCCCGTCCAGAGGGTCTGTGCTCTGTGATAGCATGTGCCTCCCTGACCATGCCCAGGCTTAGGTGTCCCATGTGCTCCTGAATTACTCTGCACATACTTTCATCACAGTGCTCTGTGATTGTCAATATTCATATACATATCATGAAGTGGGAGGGCAGAGGGAACTGTGCAGGTATGGGCACACAGTGGCAGTATCGCTGGGGTGCCCTGTGGTTTGGGAGACCTGGAATGTGTCATCTATGAGAAGAGGGGTCCAGAGATGAGGTCAGATGCCATCAGCAGGAGAATGGGTAAATAAAGCGTTATTCATACCCCAGACTGCTCTACCACAAGGAAAAATAATGAACTACTGATGTGTACAACATGGATGGATTTTACAGACATTATACTGAGCAAAATAAGCCAGATCTTACATGAAAAGTGTGCATACCATGAGTCTGCATATATGAAGTTCAAAAACAGAGGAAACCAATGGTGATAAAAGTCGGGATAGTGGTTACCCGTGTGTGGGGCGGGGGGACACTAAGTGAAGAGATGCTAGGAAACCTTCTAAAGGGCCGGGAATGTTCTATGTTGTGACGTGAGCAGTGATTACATTGGTGCACGCATATGCAAAGTCATCAAGCTGTATGCTTAAGGTGTACGCACTTTATAAAATTGACTGTCTCTTTGTTGTGCCTTAATGACAGCAAAAGAGAAGGCGGGAGAGAGGCTGAGAGCCGTGCTGAGGAATTGGTGTCCAGGATGGAAGGCACACTTTGGTGGCACACATTGGTGCAGAGAGTGGGTTAGATGCATGTGTCTGAGAGTTGGCCAAGGGCTGAAGGACCCATCTCCACAGGCT
>RJWJ010019019.1:0-30810 GCA_004363605.1 Indri indri
ACTAAAAAAGTATGTTCTGTAGATTGGTGCTTCCTTCCTGCCTACAGATGCTCAATATTGGCCACCTGAAATACATTTTAGCAGGTGCTGTTGTCCCATCATACAAGTTCATGAGAAATAATGCCCTTGGGGGCTTCCCTCAAGCATTCGTAGACAGGAATTGGTGATAAATATCCCTGCTCTCTTGCCCTTTGATTGAGATGACTCTAAGGCATGTTTTACCTCCTTTCAGGGTTGCCGGAGGGATTGTGCCTCAGTAGCAAACAGTGGTTACCAGTTCATAAACACATCATAATGCTAGGACAAGAGTTTAGAGTGACTGTGCCTTCTCTGTGCTTTATTCTCTTCTCTCACTCACCAACACATCCTGTATGAGCTTCCTTCCCTTCCCTGTCCCACTTCCTCATTCCCCTCCTGGTGCTTCCTGGAGTTACCTCCCCCAAATTTTGAGTACTCAAGTCCTTGGCTCCAGTTCTGCTTCCAAGACACCCCTCCTAGCCAGCTCCTTTCTGCTATGGCACAAGCTGAGAACAGTGCAGGAGAAAGTCTACCACGATTTTTAATGAAGTCATTTAGCTTGAAGCGAGAAAGACAGATGGCAACTCAGATTATAATTGACTTTCTCAGGAAAAGCCTGAAAACAGAAAAAATTCATTTGGGTAGAGAAGGGGAAAATTCAGCAACAGAAGAAACTGGGTCACCCTCGGCATTTGGGCTTTCATATCTCAATAGGCAGAGCTGACGTGATGACTGTGGAAATCCAATCCAATCATTGTCTTCGTTACAGTGATGGTACTGACTTCACACGGCAAGCACCGTGATATTGGGAGAGAGACTTTCCTCCCATTACCGTGGCGATTACCCGATGTCCTCATCATTTTGCAAGGCAGTTTGCATCTACCTCCCACTCCCCAACCCAAGACCTCACTGCCTAATTCTGTGCATGATCATCCTATATCCAGGGAGAGAGACAGGACGATAATTAGGATCCAAAACTGTAAGAATCCATTCTATTATCTCCCCTTTAAACAAACTCTAATGCCACATGGAATGAATGCTGTGAAGTGATGAAAACAAAAACTCCATCTGCAGAGTTTTCCCAGATCTGGTTTCACCAGATTCACTCTTTCTCACTCACTTCTTCAACGAATATTTATTTGTGCACCTACTATGCCCCATCTCTGCGACAGAATATGGTAGATATATTCCAAGATGGCTGGAATGTCACACCCTTGGTAATCTCCTTCCCTTGAGTACAGCGGAAACTGTGACTGACTTTGAACCGATAGGATATGTCAATGGTAATAGGATGTCACTCCCTTGACTACATAAGATGTCATCTTAGCACACTGGAGTGGAAGAGACTCTCCTTTGCTTTGAAGAGGGAAGCTGGCATGTGGCAGCAGCCTAAGTATAGCCTCAAGGAACTCCAATGGCTCCTAGATGCTGGGAGCAGCTCCTGGCCGACAGTCAACAAGAAAACAGGGACCTCAGTTCTGTAACCTTAAGGACACTGATTCTGCCAGCAACCTGAGAAGTTTGGAAGTGGATTTCCCCATTCAAGCTTCCATACAAGAACGCAGTCCATCCAACACCTTGATTACAGCCTTGCGAGATGCCAAACAGAGGACCCAGCTAAGTCATGCTTAGTTTCCTGACAGTGGAAACTCTGAGATAGCAAATGTGTGTTGCTCAAAGCCACTAAGTTTTTGGTAATTTGTTATACACCATAGAAAACCAATACACAGAATTAGGGATACTCCTTGGCTGTCTAATACCCTTTGTCTTTAGATTGGTTTCCCCATATTCAACCTTAGTCTTCTTTCTTGACATGCCCCAGCTATGCAGCATTTGGGTATCTAATGGACAACTGGTAGGAGGACTGCGACCCATGGCCTGGAATGACAAAGCTGACTTTCCACTGAACTGCACTAAGGGAAGGGGAAAGGGCTGGCACCCTGGCACTCTCTCGGGGACAGGCCAGCATTCCAGTGTCACAGTACCCGAGCCCACCTCTTGCTCCTGAGCACAGTATTACACCACACTTCCCAGACCCCTTGCTGATAATAACACTGATTCTTGCCAATGGGTCATCAACTTCCAGAAGTGCTATTGTCACCACGAGGACAAGAGTTTAGAGTGACCGTGCCTTCTCTGTGCTTTATTCTCTTCTCTCACTCACCAACTGCAAAAATTCCAATGGAAAATTCTGAGGCCTGAGAAAATGGTAGCAACGTGTGACAGAAAGAGCTCAGGTCCCTGACGAGACAGCGTGTAGCTAAGTTCCAACCCTTCCCCAGCCTTTGCTGGACAGTTCTATCAGTCAGGGTTCAAACAGAGAAACAGAATCAGTGGGAGACATGTATTAAAACATGCATGGCAAGGCTTACATGATTGTGGGGCCTGCCTAGGCAAGTCTGAAATCCTAGGGCAGTGCACCAGCAGAGCAGGATGGAGCTCTTCAGCACAAGATGAAGCTTCAGTTCACAGATGGAATTCCTTTTATTAAAATTTTTTTCTTTTTTAATTGGTACATAATAATCGTACACATTTATGGGGTATTTGTGATATTTTGATACATGCATACAACGTGTAATGACCAAATCAAGATAACTGGGATATCCATCATCTCAAACACTTACCATTCCTTTGTATTTGGGTACATTTCAAATCTTCTCTTCTGGCTGTTTTGAAATATACAATAAATTATGGTTAAAGTCTCCCTACTGTGCTATCAGACACTACACAAAAATACAGTTAGATGTATGGAATTTCTTCTTTTAGAGGAAATTCTCAACTCTACTCTTAGGGCCTTTCAACAGATAGAATCAGGCTAACCCAGGTTATCTAGGATATCTCCCTTGGTTAAAGTCAACTGATTATGGATTTTAATTATATTTTTTAAATACCTGCAGTGCAACATCTAGATTAGTGTTTGGTGGAATAACTGGGTACCGCAGCCTAGCCGGGTTGACACAAAAAACTGACCATCACAACAATGAAGATGACTAGCAAACAACTGTGTTAGGCCGTTGATGCTCGGAGAGTGTTTAATGCAACACTTAGTGTTAAGTCTACCCTGACTAATGAGAGTGAGTTATCATTCTTTCTTCAAAGCCTCCATTTTTACTGATGAAGAATGGAGATATTATTAATAATATTTCACTCCTCAGGCTGTCTATATCCCTAATTAGTAAAGATTAGGGCCGCCAAAGTCTTCTGGGACCCCTATACAGGACACAGGTGGGTTTTCTTCCCATCGGTCCTTGATTTCACAGCAAACTCCACTGAATCTCTGGAGTGTCAGCATCCCCATGGCCATGACCCTTCCCAGATCAAGCCACTTCATCTCTCACGTGGGCCATGTGCCAGTGTCTGACTGGTCCTCCTGCTTCCAGATACCCTCTTCCAGTTTATCCTCCACATTACTATAGAATGAGCTTTCTATGCACAAATTTGACCATGTTGTATCTCTTGTTAGTTATTTCTATCATTTTTTTGCCTTTTTATAAAGTCCAAAGCCCTTATTTCCAAAGACTCTGAAAACTTTACAACTTCCATATTTAGCTTCAGCTTCTATCACCTGCCTCCCCCAACTCTGGGTCACCGTGCCTTAGATTCATTGCACCCACACACAAATCTACTCCCTTTGCTTGGGAACGTCTAACTCGATTACATTTCTATGCTCTTATGAAAAGCGGTTTTGGTTGTTTACTTTGATATTCCTGATAATAACTAATGTGCATTATCTCTTTTAATTTTCACAACACTCCTTTGAAGTTGGAATATCACTATCACCCCATCTTACAGAGGAGGAGACTGAAGCTTCAAGAACTGAAATGACTTGTCCAAGGCTTCTCTGCTAGTAAATATCAGATCTGGCATTTAAGCCCAAACCAGTCCAACTCCAAAGTCTAAATTCTTAATCACAGTAAACTCCATCCCAAATCTTCATACCTGTTCTTCTGTTTGTAATTCCCAATATCGCCTCCCTAATTCTTACCTCTTTCACCTGGGAAACTCATCCTCGTCCTTTAGGGATCAGTTCAGACATCACAGAGTCAGTAGTGTCTTGCCTTCCCACCACCAGAAACCTGTATTTCATCCTTCCACAATAAGAGCATCTATCATGCTCGTGTTTTCTGTTTTCCTGACTGGACCTTCACTAATCTGTAGCCAACCATTATAACAACTAGAAAGCAGTTAGAGTCCTGCTATCTCCCTTCAAAGGTTGATCTATAAAACTGTCAATTAGGCTGTAGATGCTGCAAAAATAACCAAGATCTTTGACATTTTGGCACCCAGATCCTCCCTCTTATTCAAAAACAATAGGTATAATGAATACATAAATTAAGTCATACATGTAAACCAAAGAGAGACATAGATAAATATTGCAAGGCAAGGAATTCAGACCATTACTGGGAGTTCCCTGTTAAGTGGATACATAAGTGAGAAGGTTCAACAGTTCCCAAAGCCTGGTGGGAAAAAAAGGTTAAGAAATGCTAGCCAAAACAGGTGATACTGCCCCCTCTTTTAAGAGGGATCTTAGTCCTGCTTCCTAAGTTCCAAAAGCATATTGCCCAACAGAGATATTGGAAGGAGGGAAACCAGGTAGGGGGCTAAAATACCTGTCCTAAGAGAGATAAAATGCCTTGTTCACCCTATATTCTGACTTCCCTCCTCATACTACCTGTTCCTGTAGCAGGATGCATACCTCTTGTTGAACATAGGGTTGTCCATTTAACTTACTTTTGATGATGAAATGTGGGTAGAAGTGATGCTTGTCATTTCAGGCAGAAATTTTAAGAGCCTATCCATGTTTCTTTTCCCCTCTGCTACAAAATTGTTTCTGTCCTATATAGAAGGTGCTCCATCAGCTTGGGTATTGGAGAAAAGATGCAGCTCACCTGGGATGGACACGTTTCAGGGACAGGTAACGAAACTTTCTTGTAGAAAGCTGCTGAGATTTGGAAGTCATCTTTTATACTGCAGCATACCCAACCTGTTCTAACCAAATAAATTGGTTCCAAAAGTGGAGTTTCTTCTATAAAAAGCAAAATATTCAACTTTGAGACTGGAAGAGGGGAAGTCCATGTAGCACAGTGGTGAGACATTTGGGAAAACTTTCACCTGCCCTAATAGCCCATATGAGCTTGCAACTTTAGACAAGAAAGAAATGAGATCAGAAAGAACTGGCCAATTTTTAGTCAAGACCAAAACATGACAGGGAATCCTGAAACTCATGACCTTATGTATTTTGAAGAGCTACTCATTCTCACACCCAGAGAAACATAAAACTGAGAAGTGGCAAAGGCTGATTGAAATCTGGGAAGGGCCAACTCAAGATGGCAGCCATCACACCTTTTGTTAAGCCCTCTGAATTAAGTGGGCACCTGTGTCTTCTGAAAATGTTAGCATGTGTGTATATTCCTTATATAATCCCCTTCCCTTGAGTATGAGCAGAAATTGTGAATATTATGGGACATTACTCCCTTGCTTATCTTATGTGGCAAAAAAGATTTTGAAGTAGCAATTAAAGTCCCTAATCAGAGGATAAGTTTCATCAAAAAAAGAGATTTTCCTGGGTCATCCTAATAACCAGGTGAGCTCTTAAAAGAGGTCGGAGAGATTTGAAGAAAGAGAAATTCTGTGGCTGGCTTTGTAGAAGTAAGCTGTCATGTAAGAACCTGAGGACAGCCTCTAGGAGTTGAAAGTGATCCCTGGAAAACAATCAGCAGGGAAACAGAGACCTCAGTCCTGCAACTGTGTGGAACTGGATTCTTCCAACACCTATGTGAGTGTGAAAGGATCTCGAGCTCCAGAAAGGTACACAGCCCAGACAACACTTTGATTTTAGCCTTGTGAGACCCTGCGCAGGGAACCCAGCCACACAACGCCCAGAATTCTGACCAAGAGAACTATGAGATGACTCACGTGTGTTGTTTTAAACCATTAAGATTGTGGTAATTTGTTAGTTACCAATAGAAAACTAACTTAGCGTCTAATAAATCTATCAGTTGGACCAAATGGCTCAGGGAAAAGATCCTAAGAGTGTGGCTCACACAGAAAACTGATAAACTCAAGATTTCTACAGTTAGATTTTGAGATAAAGTCACATCTCAGAAAGAATTCTGGGTGTAGCTATGGGAATGTGTTGTTGACCGGAAAGTACAAGGTAAGTTCCTGAGAGAGTGTTATGTCAAAAGAACCACCACTCTAGACAGGAAAAGACTGTGACAGTCCAAGACTTGTGGATCCTCAACCTTCTATGGGAGGAAGCAAGTGAGAGAGTTTTCAGGTCCCCATAAGGGCATATTCTCCAGAGCCCTCTTCAGTTGCAGCTAAGAAAGGTCATGGAAAAGGAAAGACATCATCCCAGAGGGTTAAGATGAACAATAGACAAGGATTGTCCCATCTTCACAGAAATTGCTAGATGTCTGCCACAGAGGATTATAGAATTGCCGTGGACCAGTGACTGCTGTGTGCCTCCCATTCTTTCTCTTTCCAGAAGGAAGTATTCACTGAGATTATCCTATCTCTGTTCTGACACCGCATTTGGGTAGAAATAAACAGATAGTTTGTATTTGTGGCTGATTTGTATAGTGATGATGTTGGTGTCCCATTCCTGTAACCTTACCCTTAACTCTTCAACACACACCCGCCTCCTGACTTCCAACTGCATCACCTGAATTTCTTTGTGCAAGGGTTCTCTCTGCCAACATGGAAGTCCAGAAGTGCTAAGGAATTAACCCGCCTGGGAGCATCCCCCACCAATGACTGATGAGAATCAACGTGTGAGTACCCAGAGTCCTTGTCCCTCGCGTGGAGTAGCCTGAGTTGTCTGTCTCACTGGCTCCCGTTTCTCTCCAATGGGATTTAGCTTCAATTGCCCCAGCCTTTTATTGGCTACCTTCTGTTCCTTGTTTCATTTCCCAATCTTCTGGCAGCATTTCCTTCACTTCTCAGATAAATCATTTTTACATGAGTCCCTATTGCAAAGTCTCTTTCTAGGGAAATCCAACTATGACAATTTCTCTCTGGATCTAGGTGTTCCACAGCTGGTAGAGACCATGCAGAAGTTACCAGACCTCTTGCAGAGCTCTTGAACCCTGATCTTGAAGCAGAGATTGGGGTGGGGAGGTCTTGAGTTGACTCCCTTAAGGAGGGGGAGCAGTTGAGTGTTTCCACTTGAGGTAGGGTAAATGACTCAATGTCATGTCGCTAGAAGAGTGACTTTCCTTCTTTGTTTTCCCTGCCCTGCATGAAGATAATAGATCCCCATTTGATGAATTTAGGAGTAAACCACATGACTTCTTTGGCCCGTGACGGCAGGCCCAAGAAGTGATGATTCGTTTTCCGGGAAAATCTTTAAGATTTGGCACGTGATTTGCTACATTTCTTTCCTTTCTGCTATAGTTCTGAATATGTTCCAAAAAGAGGTTTTTCCATCAGCTGGGTCTGAGTGATGACTCAAAAGTGGAACCTCGCTGACTCAGGAGAGGCAGGAATAAACCTTTGGTATTAAAAGACTCTGAGATTTCAGGATTGTTTGCTACTTTGACCTGATGCAGTCTGTCTTGACAAATACACTGTTCCAAAACAATAATTTGGAGAAAACAAAGAAGACATAAATACTGAAACTACACAACCATTCATATTCTCTGAAAATCAGGACACTGCAAAGAGAGGACTTCAGCTCCTGTGATTTGGAAAGAAAAATGATCAGCGTGGCTATTTAGAGGAGCAGTAATCATAAGAACAAGAGGGCAAAGCAAAATTATGCAAAGGCCATCACTCAAGGAATTCAGGAGGATTTTTTTTTTCTCCCCACAGATGGAGTCGCAAATAGCCAGAATATATTATCACAGGCAATCAGAAAACTGTTGTCAGTAATTTTAAATGGAACTTTGGCAAGTGAAGTGTTGAAAGAAGAAAACACCGTGCAAAGCTCCTGGTAATCTCTTGTATGATTTTTAGGGTTCCAGGATCAGGGAACCCATATGAGGTACCGGCTCTCAGTAATTTTAATAGAAAACATGTTTTTTTACATTGATTTTGGATAGCTCTTGCATCTCAGAGAGGGTTGAGACCTGGTTTCAGATGCTATGCAGCCAAGGGTAATGTCTCTAAATCACTGTATATTATTGGCCCAGTAAAAACACCAGTTCATAGCCGCCGCTCATGGGGACAGACTCAGCAGCTTGCACTGCCAATATTGTGGACGGTGCTATGGTTTGAACGTTTGTCCCCCCCAAAACTCATGTTGAAATTTAATCCTCCGTGTGGCAGTATTGAGAGATGGAGCCTTTAAGAGGTGACTGGGTCATGAGGGCTCTGCCCTCATGAATAGATTAATGTGCTAATGGGTTATCATGAGAGTGGAATTGGTGGCTTTATAAGAGGAAAAAGAGAGGCCTGAGCACACGCTCAGCCCCCTTGCCCTGACGCCCTGCACCACCTCGGGACTCTTCGGAGAATCCCCACCAGCAAGAAGGCCCTCATCAGATGTGGCTCCTTGACCTTGGACTTCTTAGCCTCCTTAATTGTAAGAAATAAATTACTTTTTAGAATAAATTACCCGGTTTTCAGATATTCTGTTATAAGCAACAGAATATGGACTAAGACTGGTTTTGACATTAAAACTGGAACTTGGATGAAGCTGGCACCATTGCCACACACAAAAGATTTGGTGTGGTGTGTGCTTTTGGTGTCACTACCCTGTCATTCAAAGTCTGAGGTGGGTACACCTGAAAGACAAACCCAGTGCTGTGTCCAAGGGAGCCTAGAAAAAGATCTGGCATTTACATTTTCTGTAATGAAAAGTGGATTCTGTCTCAAAGATGGGGGAGCCTTCAAACAGAGGCAGGGTGTTCAGATATTGGGTGAAGAAGAATGACAGGCATCTATCATAAGAAAACACCTCCCATAAGGAGAGGTAACAAGGGCAGTAAGAAGGACACAGAATTGGGTTAAATCCCTGCTCTTCTGCTCCTAGTTCTGTGTGAACTTTTTCATCTCTGGGCTTTAGTTTGTCACCCATAAAATGGGGGATCACCATCACTATGACTGCAATTTATCTATCCATCTTTCCATCTATCTGTTTGTAACAGAACCATCCAAGCGCATTTCTGGGTCATATCTGCAGAAGTCACAGACCATGGTGAGCCACAGGCATGTTTGGATTGGTCCACCATGCTTCTGAATATTTTAATTAATTGTCAACTCTGAAAATATTATAAAAGATCTAGATTTGTGTTTGCTTTATAAGTTGAGATCAGATATTGTGATTATTCTTTTTCTTATATGTAGAAATGATGCCACCTTTCACCACACACCCCTCATCCAGCTTCCCTAAAACCATCCCCCTGCTTTTCCTGTCTGTCAGTGTACCTTTCATATTGATGACACAGACGGAAGCATCCTGGACCTGAATCTTGGGGACTTGAGTTTGATTCCCAGCTCTTCTATTTTCTGAGGCATGTGTGGCTTTGGGGCAGTGACTTAACTTTTTCTGAATTTTGATTTCCCCATCTTTTGGATCTCAGTTTCCTCAACCATAAAATGGAAATAAAGAATTATTCTCAAGTGTTTTGTGAAAATTATAAGAGAGTACATCTATGACATGAGTGTCCAGTGCAAGATCTGGCACAGATCAAATGCTCAGGAAATGTGTGTTGAATAAATTAACAAATATTAAGAACTGTATAAGGTGCTTTAAAATACTTCCAGGGGAGCTTACTTTTTTCCCAAAGAGCATTATGACTATGCTTCTTTATTATAACATATACACACATGTACACACCCACACACATTTTAAATTATCCAAATATAATAACAAGCACATAGTTAAAAAACAAAAAATATAAAAGGACTTATAATGAAAAGTAACAGTACCCTTCCTTCCTCTTTGAGTTCTATTTACCAGAGACAACTAATAAGTCCATTAGATTAGAACACTTTGCATTTAGATCAACACAAACAACTTTCACATTAATATGTAATCCCCAGTTGGAGGAAAGGAGGGAGAGTATAGGAAATTGATACTTTCATATATTGCTGATGGGAATATTTGGCATAGATAATGTTTTTAAAATACACACCTTACAGTGTAGCATTAGAAATTTATCCTAATTATATAGCTGGGAAAGTACTTCAAGAAATGTGTTTCAAGATATTCACTGCAGCAAAAACTTAGAAACAATCCAAAAGTCCTCAGTAGGACACTGGTGAAATACAATAGAATACAATGCAGCCATTAAAAAGAATAAAGTATTACAAGAAATAATAAAAGGACTTTAAAAATTTAAAAAAAGAATGAGGTAAATCTATACATTCTGTTGCAGAGAGGTGTCCAAGATATATTACTAAGAGAAAGAAGCAGCCAGGCACAGTGGCTCATGCCTGTAATCCGAGCACTTTGGGAGGCTGAGCTGGGAGGATCGCTTAAGGACAGGAGTTTGAGGCTGCAGTGAGCTATGATCACACCACTGCACTCCAGCCTGGGCGACAGAGCAAGATCCTGTCAAAAAAAAAAAAAAAAGCTTACTTATTTAGCACCTTGATGTCTTTAAATCGAAAACTTCATAACGGCCTCATTAGTAAATACTTGAGTGTTGAGAGTAGAACAAAAATATAAAGACTCCGAAATGTTCTCTTCCCCTCTAGAGAACCTTCTCAGTATTTAAATACCCATCATGAAAATAAAACATGAGCCCTTCAGAAGAAACACCGCGGTCTAAGGAAGAGAAACTTCACAGAGGAGGCACTGCCTCCCTGGAGTCGCCTCCTGCTGCCAATCACCCTCCTCCACCCTTGGCCCAGAAACTACAGAAACTCACAGAGCTGAGGGCGGTCAGTGTTTCACTTTGTCTATGTGCAGGGAAAGAGACAGTCCCCCCGCGGCGTTTTCCATCCCTTCCTTACCGGCTTGTCTGTCTCAGCACCAAGGACAGCTCCCAGGCACGCCTCGCCCCTGCTACCAAAACTGCCAGCAACCTCAAGTGCTTTTCACTGGTGTCTGGTCAGAAAATAAGTTGAGGCAGCTGCAACTAACGTCTGCAGTTCTCTGCTAGCTTCAGCAGTAGGGTCGTCTCAGTGAAACTACTAGTAGGCAGAGGCAGGCCGTTTCTCAACAGTTTCTCCCTGGAAAACCATGGAACCTTGAATCCCAGCCATATTGAATAGTTTTTCCTCAAACCCAAAGTGTGCGCCAGGCTATGGTCTACTGGTGAAGAAAGATTTAAAAAGTAAACATCTAAATATATAAACATGTATTTTTCAAGTGAAATACAAGAAACAGCTCTGGACTAGAGACTACCAGAGTTAGAGCAGTGGTTTAGCATTGATTGTCCAGGGGAAGGCCCTCTGAGGAGCTGATATTGAGTGTGGATTAAAGGCGGTTGGCATGCAAAGACCAGGGAGCACAGCCACGAAGAGGTACTGTGTGCAAAGGCCTAGGAAGGCAAAGCATTTCCATACGAGGGAACAGAAAGTGCAAAAGCTCTGAAACCAATGTGAGGCTGCCTTGCTTGAGGAACAGAACAAAAGCACTGTGGCTTCAGGGCTTTTGCAAGATGAAGAGACCATGCAATGTGGTCAGCAAGGCTGGTCAGGGCCACAACAAGTAAGGCCTTAAGTGCCATAATTAAAAGTGTTGATTTTTTTTTTTGAACAAGTAATGAGAAGAAGTTTAATGATATAAGCAGGGAAGTGAAAAAATTGTATTTGTGCTTAAAAAGACCACTTTTGCTCTTGTTTGGAGACTAGGCTGAAAAAAGTCAATTATCAGGAACAGTTAAGAAGGCAATGATGAGAAATGAGCCTGATGTGGATGGGGAAGGGGGCCGAAATGGACAGAGGTCTGTGGATTTGGGAAACATCTTAGAGATAGAACAAATAGACCTTGCTGTTATATTGGATATGAGGGTGACAGAAAAAGAAGAAATTGAAGGTGAGTTTGAAGCTTCTCATTTGAGCAAGTAAGTGAATGGGAGATGTCTTTAACCACCTTGGGCAAAATTGATGCAGAGAGAACAAATTGATGAGGGACCAGGAGTTCCCTTTTGAGCATGTTAAGTTTGAGAGAGTTGAGAAGGATCCAAGTAAAAGTGTTAAGTAACTAGCTGGTTATATAAACTGGCAGCTCAGTTTGGGTTGGACACTCACTCAGACATCATTTATGTATAGATTATATTTAGAGAGGTGGTTCTTCTTGGGGATGGGGGCATTTTTGTCTCCCAGAGGACCTTCTCCAATGTCTGGAGACATTGGTTATCACAACTGGGAGGAAAGGGATGCAGCTAGCATCCCGTGCGTGAAGGCCAAGAGTGCTCCCACACTCCCTGCACAGCACGGAACAGCGCAATCCACTCACCCCTCTGACCCTCACATTGGCCCAGGGACACATGCTGTGGTGTTCCTGGTTTACAGCTGCAATCAGCAGGGCTTGGTTTAGGTCGTGCACAAAACCACCCAAACCTCTCCCTTCCCCACTAAGCCAAATCAGGGGATGATCTCCGCTCCACATAGCCTTTTTAAAAATTGCTCGATCCCAGCCCTGGAAACCCAAACAAAGGTGCCAACTCCTACCCCGCAGCCAACTTTGGTTTGTTTCATGGGATGAGGGCAGGCCAGCTCTGGGTTATTTCTGCTCAGCTGTCTGCCTGCCTAGCCTCAGGCAGCCTCCTCGGAAAGTCAGGCCTCTATTTTGCTGAGACAGCTTCAGCCAAGCAACTGTGGCCTCTGGGTCCAACAGGCCTTAGCAATGCTCAGACCTGAGCGCAAATTTGCTGAGCTCATGATATCATAAAAATGTCTTCCCAGGGGGCTGAGGAAGAGAGTGTCCAGGGCTCTGACTGCTTAACAAAAAAGGGAGAGGGCTGGACAGTTTATCATTTGAGTCTCTAATGAAAAATTTAAAAGGAGTTATTAAAAGACCCCAAATTTTGGAAAAGATTGTGGAGAGATAACAAATGACCTTTATTCTCTAGCTTTTCCAATTCTCAGTTTCCTCCTTAAATGCATGAAAATAATGATCACTTCTTTGCAGGAAAAGCTGTGAGGCTTCAAGAGCAAGCATATATAAAAAGCATATCACATAATGCCCAGCACAAAAAAAGAAAGAGATTGGCAAATAACAGCCATTGTATTTTATTTTTTTTTATTTATTCAGGATATTATGGGGGTACAAACACTTTGGTCACATGTAATGCTGTTTGCCCCACCCAAGCCGGGGTTACAAGCGTGTCCCTCCCCCATACAGTGCGTTTCACTTCCATTACTTGTGAGTTTACCCCGCCTCACCCTACCCCACCCCGACTGGCATCCAGTGAATATTACTACCATGTGAACACCTTAGTGTTGGTCAGTTAGTACCAATTTGATGGCGAGTACATGTGGTGCTTGTTTTTCCATCCTTGTGATACCTCATTTTGAAGGATGGGCTCAAGCTCTATCCAGCATAATATAAGAGGAGCTAGTTCACCATTGCTTTTTGTAGTTGAGTAGTATTCCATGATACACATATACCACATTTTATTAATCCACTTATGTATTGATGGGCACTTAGGTTGTTTCCACATCTTTGCTATTGTGAATTGTGCTGCCATAAACACTCAAGTGCAGATGTCTTTATTATAGAATATCTTTTTTCCTTTGGATAGATGCCTAGTAGTAAGATTGCTGGTTCAAATGATATTTCTATTTTTAGCTCTTTGGGGTATCTCCAAGTTATTTTTCACGGGAGTTGCACTAGTTTCCAGTCCCACCAGCAGTGTAAGAGTGTTCTTATCTCTCCACATCCATGCCAGCATTTGTTGTTTTGGGATTTTTTGATAAGGGCCATTCTCACTGGAGTTAGGTGACACCTCATTGTAGTTTTGATTTACATTTCCCTAATGATTAGAGATGTTGAGCACTTTTTTATATGTTTGGTGGCCATTATCCTTTCTTCTTTTGAAAAGTTTCTGTTCATGTCCTTTTCCCATTTATTGATGGGGTTGTTTGATTTTTTTCTTGTTGATTTTCTTAAGTTCTATATATATTCTTGTTATCAGCCCTTTATCAGATGTGTAACATGCGAATATTTTCTTCCATTCTGTAGGTTGTCTGTTTAATGATAGTTTCCTTGAACATCCATTTTATTTTAATTTCACTTTCTTAAACAATATGTTTTCATCGGAGAGAAATTAGATAATGCAGATAAATCAATAAAGAGAGGAAGAGCCAACCACAAGCCAGCCATGCGAAGACAGTCCCCGTGAACCTTTCCGAGAGGACTTTTCGAACTTTTTTCTATGCATGCATATGCCTACACCCATGTGTGTGCATCTATATTCACAAAAATAAGATCATATCATTATCAGAGGCTATCACCATAAGAGCAGAAAGTCCACATGTCCTAACGGTCCCACTAGCATCACTCTGGGCCCTCACATGTGTACATGAGCTTAACTTTGCTCTCTGCCTTTATGTGAGTTGACATTAAACAGAACTAGATCAGCATCCTCCGGACAAAGACAAAACTCCCTGCAGGTGAATTTACCTAAACCACCAAGTTGGTCCACATGAGCTGCAGATAGAATGGCTCTCGTAAGCTTACTTGGATTGAGGCACTGAATTCCTTTGAGAGCAGGTAATCTTGCAGCACCAGTTCACATTATCTTGGCGAGCCTGGGGACACAGAGGAGTTCATTCCCCTTGGAGTGAACTTCATACATCAGGAGTCGCTAGCAGGGCAGCCAGGGAGGCTCATGTTGGCTGACACTGTGGGAGGCACTTTCATGGGTATTTACACATTTAATCCTTATATCTTTATGAGGTTGGTACTGTTACTGTCCACATTTTACAGATGGGAAAACTGAGGCACAAAGAGTAAAGGGAATCCTAAGGTCTGCTTCCTCCAAGAACTGCCCAGGGGACATTGGGCAGCTCATTAACCTCTCCAAGCCTCCCTTTGCCTGTCTTGTGAGGGAACTGCAGTGTGTGAACCATTCTCAGCACAGACAGGGAGCTCAAAAACATATGATTGTTTCCTTTTTCTTTTTTGAAAAACTCTTGGCAAAATTTTAACTGTGCTCCCCCTTCCCCAGCCCCGAGGACCAGAAACACAATTTAATCCATTTATTCAAGCTTGTAGTGAGCTCTTTTCCTGGTCACATGTGTACATCTGTCTTTTGGAGCCTCATTAGTAGGTCCACAGAGCCAGGGCTGGGGCCACGCCAAGAGCTGCCAAGTGCAACAGACTGCGATTCCCATGGCCTTGGAGTGAGCCGATTCCTGTTTAATTTTCACCTGTCCATGATGGCTGCGAAGTGCTTGAGAGACAGAAAGAAAATCACAGGATTTTAGAAAATCAGAGACTGAAGTCAGTTGAGAACAAGTATTTCCCCCTTTTGAGGCTCTCAGCAGTTCTGGACTAAGAAATGAAGCCATCCACTGCTAAAATAACGAGGCCATGCAGAGTGGCAAGTCCATAGGTTTGTGGATATTCACCTCTCTCAGCTCCGAACTGGAGGGGCCCCCAGAGCTCTCACGGCGGGGCTCTCGTGCCCCTCTGCCCTCCGCACTGTAGTGGATTGTGGGCGGGGAGGGACTGAGGCTCTGCGGAAACCCTGGCTCCAGCCCCATCCTCTGCAAACCAAGGGCCTCTCGTCACTGCCTGCACGCATCCATCGGACGAACGCTCTTGGCTGTGCGAAGCTCTGATCACGTGCGGAGTCTACCAGATGGAAAATAAAGCAGTTCCCTGGGCAAGGGCAACCTGCCAGCTGAAAGGAGAGATCATTCTTCATTCCTACCACCAGTTCCCTAGGGAATAGGAAGGGCCTCTAGGGCGAGAGCAGGGGGGGGCTATCCCTGCACTGGTGGCACAGGTGGGATCTGTGTCTCTGTGTCATGATCAAGAGGTCAGGGAAGGTGAGGGGGTAGGGAGGGCGCCAGAGCCCAGGCAGGGTCCTGAGAGACCTGTGGGGGTCCCCAGGTGCATATCTCAGGAAGCCTCTGGAAGAGACAGACCCTCAGCCTCGACAGGAGGGTCAGAAACCCAGCTATGGCCTCCCATGGACTCCTACCCATGTGTGGACGGCCGTGGCTCTGGGGAAGTAAAATACCTAATTGGTTCTCTTACGAAAATAGTTTCATTAGGTAGCAGAACAAACCTCAGTTCTCAAATTCAGATGCACAAGAAATGTAACCTAATTGTTTTATATTTCAGTTCCCCTTCTATTCCAATACCCATTCCACTGGAGTGACAGAAACTGGATCTCAGCAAGTTGGAGCCCCTTCCCAACTCCAGGGCTGGGCGGAGGCTCTGGGAGGCCTATGTAATTCCGAGGACCCAAGGGTGAAAAACACTTTGGTCCTCACTGCCATGGGTCTCTGCAAGGGATGGCTGCATCCACCCTGCTGTCAGCAACAAGGCCCTTCTTGCTCTGGGGACCTCCCTTCTACCTGTGGGCCCCTCTCTGGGGCTCAGGAGTCACCTTGATGCTTCCATGTGTCACAGAGGTCCGGCCTCTATCTAAATGCTTACCTGTAACATGATGCTATTTAGTCTCGCCACTATTGCCACCTCACCAGGGCTATCCTCAGAGGTGAGACCTGAGTCCCCATCTGCTCTTGAATCTAAAAATCACATCTAGAATTCCTGTTATTTGTAGACCTTGGTTTTGAAATGAGACAGGGTCCAGGACTCGTCCTTAGGGCCCCAAAACTTCAATGTACTTCTCGTTTGCTTCCTTGACAACTCCAGCCTCTCCCCACAGTCTGTGAAATGTCCCGCTGGCCTGGGAATGCTGTGGCTCTTCCACGCTCACTTATTTGTTACTTATCTGGGTCCCGGAGCCCTTTCCAGTCCTCAAAGGAGGACAGGAAACTCAAAAGGCAAAAATCAATTTTCTTTTATTCTCTGCCTTTCTGCCATGTCATTCGGAATGGTTCAGATATCAGCATTTGAAAGGAGTAGTGGGAGAAGCAAACATTGAAAACAAAAATAAAAACACCAGAGGTGTGTGTGTGCAGCACACGTGTGTGCCTGTGAGTGCGCGCGTGTGCGTGATATCCTGCCGTAGTCACTACCACACTCAGCTCAGGTGGCTGCAGAACAAAACTCTGCCTGTACCCAGTGGGGGGGTGTTCCCAACTCCCTTGCACCCCAGCCCAGCACGCACTGCTGTGTGGCTTCGGCAGGGCACTCCCTGGGCCTGTCCCCCGCCACACACGCTTTGCTCCTCCCTTCCTCAGACACAGGAGCGGCGGAGCCCAGAGCCAAAGAAGCGCCAGCGGCAACTCCCTCTCCTCCTCTTCAGGCTGCACTGCAGCATCAGCTCCTCCCACTCTGCCTCTACTTCCCCATCCTGCTCTCTCTTCAGTCCCCTCCCTGTCAGTTTATCACGAATGACCCAGCTGTGATGTGCTGCCGAGATTCTCCAGGTTTATGTCCCTGGAGGCTGATGGGTGTGCTTGGGAAGGTCCTGGACTGTCTCTGAAAGGTTGGAGGACCGAAGGTCAAGGTCCACGCTGTGCAGAGACCACGGCGTTAAAGGGGCAGGGGGGGGTCCAGGCGGGTCGGAGCCAGAAACTCCAGTGATCAGGTCCTTCATGCTGCCCCTGCTCCTCCCCGCAGAGGAATCTGTCGTGTCTGGGGCTTTCTCTCATTGGAAAAATGTTTTCTCCTCTAGTGTCCCGGAAACTGAACCCGGTGCTGAAATAAAGCCCTGAAGTACAAGTGGCCGCTCAATACCGATTCCTTTCTTCCTCCTTCAGGAGATATTTCTGTCAGCAAACGCAGCAAGGGCCAGAGAAGGACCCAGCAAACTGACTAACTGCCTTTGATAAGAAGAGTTCATAGCAACTACAAAGCACGGTGTACTCGGGATCGATGTGCCGTCTAACGAACTCCCGCAACAAACCTCCCAGGGAGAAATCACTGGGGTCCCCGCGTCGCAGAGGAGGACAGAAAGCACAGGGAGCGCATCCGCCAGGCACAGCCGAGGTTCCAGCGGAGCTCAGACTCGCTTCGCTGCCAGTCTCTCATCTCTGCTGCCCGCAAGCCAGCGGCAATCATCTGGAGCACCCCTGCGCCGAGGAAGAGGGGGACGCAGACCCAGGGCCAGGGGGGCAGACTGCGCAGCCGCGAGCAGGGCCGCCCCCAGCGTCAGGCCGAGCCGCGCCTGCCAGCAGCAGGAATATCGCCGCTGCCCGGCTCGCATGCACCAGCCCCAACCTGCCAGACGGGTGTGGGCGGAGGCAAGTGAGCTACAAACGCTGGAAAGTTCTGTTCCTCTGCTCAACAGGCATTTTGCTTTTCCTTTTTATTTTGCAAGCACAACAGAAGCCTTTTCCATCATGGGTTGCTGCCCCCGGCACAGGCCCTGCGAGGGGAGTAGGCGAGGGAAGGCCGAGCTGCGGGGCCGCCTGGTCCGGATGGCCTGCAGCCGTGCCCAGCCAGCCAGCACCCCGGGCCACAACCTCTGGCCTTGGCCCTATCCCAGGGCTCACACCCGGGTGTGGCCCAGAGACTCCCAAAGGCCACCTGCTGGGAATGTCCTGGGACCTCTTAGCTGACCCAGCTGTGAATGCGACGTCTTGTTCTGCTGACCCTCAGAGGTGGGAAGGTTATCAGACTGTGGACTCTGGGCAGACAGACCAGAATCTCGGCTCAGTTCGTAACCAGCTGTGGTCCTGGGAAAAATGCGCCAGCTCTCCTGGCATCAGTTTGCTCATCTGCAAAGCGAAGATGACACTAAGGACACCTAACAAAACTGGGGTGATGGGGATTACATGAGGAGGGGCGATGTTTAGCACAAAGACCAATGAATTAATTATATTGTAATTAATAGTCTAATCTTACTAATATTAATTAATAACATTATTAAAAACCATTAATTATTAGATTACTTACTCCTCCCAGAGCCTGTCTTCTTAACCATAAAATATCTAAGTTCCTTTTAGATCCGCTATCCAGCAGCCTACCACGTGACGCCCTGTGAACAGCGAGTGAGATAGCGAAAGCACGTGAAGCAGCGGCACAGCTGGCAGGGCACGACGACGCGAGAAGCAGGGCAGCGCCAGTGGGTGGTAGGATCGCCGGCAGTCTGTGCTCTGGAGGGATGTGGCCTCCCCATGTGGAGGGTAACCAGACCACATGGCCTCATTGACCATGTGGGTAGTAAGTGGTACCTTGCCCTCTCCGGGCCTCCATTTTCTCTTCCCATAGGGGACTGAAGTTCCCACCCGCTAGGTGGGAATCAAGCTAATACACGCATCTATCACGTCACATAGTTATCGTGTGTGTGCACGTGTGTGTGCACATGCATGTGGTGAGAACACTTATGATCCAGCCTCTCGGCAAATTTCATATATACATACATATCATTAATTATAGTCAGCAGGCTGTCTCCAGAAATTACTCACCTTGTAACCACAAGTTTGTGCCTCTTGACCAATGTCTCCCCATTTCTCCCATACGCCGACCCCTGGCAACCTCCATTTGATTGTGTGTCTCCATGAGTTTGACTATTTTAGCTCCCACACGCACGTGAGATCATGTGGTATTTATCTTCCTGTGTCTGGCTTATCTCACTTAGCATAATTCCAGGTCCATCCCTGTTGTCACAGAGGGTTGGATTGTCTTCTTTTTTTTAAGGCTGAGTAATATTTATTGAATACACACACACACACACACACACACACACACATACACACACATTTTCTTTATCCGACAAACACTTAGGTTGTTTCCATGTCTTGGCTTCTGTGAATAATTGCATCTCAGTTTTTACATCTGTAAAACAGGGAGTTACCTTCAGCCCACTGGGCTATGAAGTAGACTAAACAGCACAACATACATGCGGTGTTTTGTGCTCTGCCTGGTTCCTCGGTGAGCAATAAATCCTAGTTCTCTGTCCTGCCTCTTCAAATAAGATCAATTCCGTGAGAGTGAATGCATGGTGCACCGTATATATTTGCAAAAATCTGAAGTCTTGGCCACAGTACACAGACCCCAAGGGCCCCTGGGGGCAGCCCTTCCCCGCTGGCGATTCAGTGAGGACACATGCAGCTGTCTGTGCCCTGGCACAGGACCAGGAAAGAGTGATCTCCACCCAGGTCCTGCCCTGAGAGGCTGCCAATGAGGATACCTACGGTGTCCACTCCCAGCTTACAGCAGTGGGCCAAAGTGCTTTTGAGGGCATAAAAAAATAGGCAGAGGGCTCAGTGAGAGAAAGGGGAAAAGCCTAGATCCCCAAAGATTTCCACTCCTTAGGGCTAGAGCCCAGGAATCTGCATTTTAGCAAACATTTGCCCTCCCCTCCAGGTGCTTCTAATGCAGGTGGCCTGTGGACACCTCGAGAAACAGCGTCTGAGGTGCGAGGGAGCACTTTCTCTTCCCAGGCATCAAACGAAGCCGTATGGACTGTCTGCCTTACACACACACACCGGGCTAAGGCGGGCACCGAACAGTGACCAGGCTGACCCGGTCATGCTCCAAAGATCTCTAGCCTCCACCAGTGACAGGGAGGAAGGGGAGTGAGCTTGCTAAAAATGCTGATTTCTGGGGCCCACCCTCGTCCTACTGAACCAGAATCCCTGGAGGTGGGCCCGGCATCTGTATCGCTAAGGAAGCTCCTCAGCTGGATTTTATGGACACCAAAGCTCAAAAAGTACCCTCTGAATAGTCACACACAGCCCACCCTTCCAGAGCTATGGTCCAGTGCAGGTGACATAAGGGAGCAAGTACCGTGTCTACAGGTACAGGACATGGCAGGGGTGAGAATGTGCTCCCAGGGCCTCCAAGAGGAAGTGATCCGAAGGGAACCTGAATGGGGATCACAGGGTTCGGCATCAACCAGGCAGAGGGAAGAGGGAGTGCCTGCCGTCAGCCCGTGGCAGGAGATGACGTGGCACATTTGGGGAAAGGAAAAGAAACCTGAGAGGCCTGGGCATCCTCTTCATGCATCAGCAGGTGGCCCAGCTGTACGTGGAGCAGAGGAAGCGGCCGTCCACCTCTGCCTGACCCTGAGGAAGCCCAGACTCTGCTTTGACGATGAATGTTGAGGGAAATGGGTTCACTGCAATGTCTGAGCATTTTCAGAAAAGGTAAGATTATCTCCCCATGACACTTATCTTATGAATTTGTACTCTTTTACACAGAATGGCTCGTGCAATCCTGGAAGGCGTAAACAACGGCCCACATCTTAGGCAGGGACGTTGAGGGTCGGGTATGTCATAGGCAGCTGGCAGACAGCGTGGTTGCTATGGGCATAGAGCCTGGAGCAACCATCTGAGTTCCCATGCTGGCTTCATTACTTACCAGCGGGTCCCACGGACAGGTCATGCAAGTTCTCTGTGCCCCGGTTTCCTCATCTGACAATGGGGTAATAGTAGTACCTACCCCATAGATTTGTAATGAGCACAGAGTTGATGTATTTAAATGGCTTTGAATAGTGCTGGGCACATGGTAGGTAAGTTCTAGGTAATAGTTATTGTGATTAACAAATCAGTAATCCCCAGGACAGCCTCAAAGCTTTTCATTATTCCCACTTTGCAGAGAAGGAGAGGTGAAGTTTTGCCGAAGGTCACACGGCCGGCAAGTCACAGGGCCTGATGGGCCTGACCTCAAAAGCCCACATTCCTTCCCCATATGCCCAGTGCCTGCACCGAGATCTGGGAGATCCAGGACCCATCTGGGAGAGGCTGTCTGGAGGACGGAGAAGAGCACAGGCTCTGCAGGCCCAATGTGGGCTTAGGACCTCGCTCTGCCATTCGCTAGCCAGGCAACCTCGGCCATGCCAACTTCTCTTGCCACAGGGTCATCATTTGTAAAGAAGAAATTATAATATGATTTATCTGGGAGAGCTGCAAGGGATTAAGAGTTAATACATGGATACTACTCAAAACAGTGTTAGCCCCGAGAAAACAGTACATGCTAGCTATTGCAGGGCCCTGTTTCTCTAATTTGAAACCTTAACTCCAGATGTGGTACAGGATGCTTGGATATTAAGAAAGTAATAAGTTGTATATGCCATATATTAAGGAACAGAGAGTTCTGGACCATGCCCCTGTGATTAAACACAGCAACACATCTACAGCAAAACACACAAATAAGCAAATTGCCTCACTGAATTTCAGGTTTAGCCACTTAAGGATCAGTAAACTTGTTTGTAAAGGCCCAGAATAGAAATATCTTAGCCTCTCGGCCACGCAGTCTCTGTCACACGGTCGTGGCTGTTGACCCGTGGCTCATCACATTACACAGCCACTTTCCATTCCCAGAGCTTCGAGGGTCTGGGAATTCCACAGAAAGAACTGTAGACCTGTCTTCCTTTCTATGTCTAATCATTTCCTCCCACCAAAAGCTCTGGCAAGCCCTTCTCTGTGTCTAGGATTAGCAGAAACCCAGAAAACAAATGCATTTTCCAGCACTACCCACAGTTTGTGTGGTAAAGCAAAATCTTTTCCAAAAACATGCTTTCCCAAAGAGAAGGTGTTATTAAAGGTGATGCAGGAGTTACCGTGCCTGCCCAGAGCCAAGAAATGGGGACTGGCAGCCAGAGAGCAAGGAAGTTTACAATGTCCATCACATCTTCAAATATTGAATATATTTCAAATATTTCCATCACATTAAAAATACTGAAAATAGCTACGGACTTCCATGGCAGCCCCGCAAAGGTGCTGGAGATATCAGCTACTATGCCAGTGATTTATGTTTTAGGGAAAATCAATTGATATACCAGCATCGTCCTGCCACCCCAGAAAAAAAGTCATTTGTAATGCAGTTATATTCTGGGATGTACACAGTGTCATTGTCAATATCTTTTGTTCACGTAGCTCTGAATTATCTGAGCCTCTTCCCACCTCTGCCAAATTCTATTTTGTTGCCGGGGAGGATCACAGGACCAATGTTTGTAAAGCCCCATGATACACACAGAGGATAAACACTTGAACACGACATCCAGATGGAAGCCAGTTAAAACAGGAGAGGGGGCCGGACGTGATGGTTCATGTCTATAATCCCAGCACTTCAGGAGGCCAAGGTGGGAGGATTGCTTGATGCCAGGAGTTCGAGACCAGCCTGGGCAAAATAGCAAGATTCCTTCTCTACAAAAAATAAAAGAATTAATTGGGTATGGTGGCACATGCTTACAGTCCCAGCTACTTGGGAGGCTGAGGCAGGAGGATGGCTTGAGCCCAGGTGTTTGAGGCTACAGTGAGCTATGATGATATCACCACACTCTAGTCGGGGTAACAGAGTGAGACTCTGTCTCTAAAAAATATAAATAAATAAATAAATAAAACAGGAGGTGGGGGAAGGACTGAATTTGGCCCTTGGAGAAAAGGGGTTGCTTTAAAAAAAATAGAGGAGTGTGTGTGTGTGTGTGTGTGTGTGTACGATGCTGTCTTCAGAGCCTGTTAGTTAATCAAGCAAAGAGTTCTGTTAGGGTCAGAGGGTCAGAGAAAAATGAACTGAAATCAGCTCTGTCCCTACGATCTGTGCAACCTTGGGCCTCAGTTTCCACATCTGTTCAATGGGGAAATACTCTGTCTCTGTTTCTCATCAAATTGTTGTAAGGCTTCAATGGCCAATCGCTGTGGAAGTTCTTAGCACAGGTCCCTCATTCATCTTATTTCATTTCAACAAATATCGATCCAGCACCTATTACATGCCAACCACTGAGTCAGACCTGGGGGTTCAGAGATGAGTAGGACCGAAATAGCCCCTGACTTTCTGAAGTTAGGAGAGCACTGCAGGGGGTGGGGCATGAAACACACACGCAAAGAAAAACATCATCACAAATTGTGAGTGTTGAAACAAAAAGCTAGGAGGGTAACACGGGAGAAAGTGAGGGTGACCGAGGCAGAGGCTGGTGTAGGCGGGGTGCGCGCGGAGGCCCAGACCTGCGGTAAGCAGAAGTGAGATGGGAAAGAGGCGCCACGGACAGCTGCCCTGTCAAGGAAGAGCAGGCACCTAGCTTGCGAGGCGGAAGCGGCAGGGCCGTTCCGGAACCTGACAGAAGCCTGTGTGGCTGGAGAGCCTTCTCCAAAGGAAGGGACAACCCATTTCCACTTCTTAGCCTGTGGTCAGAGCTCAGCGAACAGTATTTTTCTTTATTCCTTGTGTAACACTGAACAACTTTCAGCTGTAACCCGTGAATAATTTATGGCCATTTCCATTAAAATCAACAGCAACAGCTTTATAAAGTCCCAGGACAAGCTCGAAAAGTCAACTCGGCTCTTTCAAAGGCAGCCTATGCTGAGGCCCCCTGGCCTTGGTCTACTCGCATCGCTTCCTGCCCCCACCCCCTGCCCCAGCCAGAGCCCGTGGCCACTCCTGCACCTGGGCAGCCCTTTCCATACCTCCAAGCCTCCACTGCCACTGTTGTCCTTGTGAGGACTGCCTTCCTTCTCTCTTCCCTTCAACACCCAACTCCAGGTCCTTCTCCTTCAGCCTTCTCTGGCCTGCCCCTCTTCTCCTGGCAAACCTTATCCTTCAGGTTTCAGCTCAAATATCACCTCCTTCAAGAATTCTTCTCATGGCTGGGTATGGTGGCTCACATCTGTAATCCCAGCACTTCGGGAAGCCAAGGTGGGAGGATCACTTGAGACCAGGAGTTTGAATCCAGCCTGGACAACATAGTGAGACCCCTCTCTGCAAAAAATTTTAAAATTAGCTAGGTGTGATGGTGTGTGCCTGTAGTCCCAGCTTCCAAGCTACTTGGGAGTCTGAGGCAACAGGATCGCTTGTACCAAACAGTTGGAGATTGCAGTGAGCTATAATCACACCACTGTACGCCAGCCTGGGTGACACTTTAAAAAAAAACAAAATTGCTTCTCTTGTCCATCCCGGCTGTTGTGAACTGACTGAACGTCTGTGTGCCCTCAGATTCATGCGTTGAAATGCTCCCCGCAGCATGACGACATTTGGAGACTGGGCCTTTGGAGGCGATTAGGCCCTAAGGCTTGAGCCCCCATGACGGGATTAGTGCCCCAACATGGAAAACATGAGAAAGCTGGCTTCCTCCTTCCGCTCTCCCCCGTCTCTCCCCCTCTGTCTGCCACGTGAGGATGTGCCCAGAAACCATCCATCTGCAAACTAGGAAGAGGTCCTCGCCAGAACCTGAGTGTGCTGGCCCCTGACCTTGGACTTTGAGCGTGCAGAACTGTTGGAAATAAATGTTTGCTGTTTAGCCCCCAGGCCCCGGGATTCTGTCAGAGCAGCCCACACTGACCGAGACAGGTGTTCAATTAGGACTCTCTCTTCTTCTCTCTAAAAGGGCTACATCACTTCCCTCCACCGACTTACAGCAGTCCGTAGCTACACTGATTTGTGAGCTTATTTAATCCTCTAAAGTCTGCTCTCCCTTCAAGACTGTGAGTGCCGTGGGCACAGACGCCAGGTGACTGACACTGGCCACGCAATCCCAACACCTCACGCACGGTTCAAAGAGTAAATTCTGCTTTCTCAGCTGCTTTATTTCCCTCCACTGTAGCTATCAACACATGAATCGTACTCGTCTCCTTACTCGCTCGGTTCTTTCCCGCCAGGATATTTCTGTGAGATGAGGGACTTTGTCTGTCTTGTTCCCTGCTCTTTCCCTAGCCCTCCAAACAGTGTTCAGCATACAGTAGATGCTCACTAAATAATTGTTGAGCGAATGAATGAGTAAATGGACCCAGCCTTCTCCGGGTCCCCACAGGAGCTGATTTCATACAAGATGCTCACAAACGTCCTCTCTCTGCACCACAGTCTTTCCACTGGCTGAGATTTAGAGAAAGTTTTGATGCAGTCTGAGCTGCAGCACATTTTTCATCTTAATTCTGATCTGTCCTGTTTAGTCAACACTTTTGAAAGTTACAGTTTGAGGCGCTAGAAGGGAGATGTGATATAGGAAACAGTATGGGCTTAGAGGTCAAGCAGATGCAGAAGCACATCTCAGCTCCATCACCTGCCACTTGTGTGACCACTCACTCTACCACCACACCTTAGTTTCCTCATCTGGAAAATGGGACCAATAATAATGGCACCAAGCTCACAAGATTCCTGTGAAACCCACACATGGTAGGTGGTCTCCCCCTGGACGTCGCCTCAACTCCACACTGACCAGGGGTGGAGAGAATCCAGGCAGAGTTGCTCCAGAGGGCGGCTCCTCCACATGGAGCATGGGGCCTTGGAATTCCTGCCTTTGAAGAGACATAAAAAAATGGGCTGGACCAAGGCCTATGTCCAGGGCTGCACCTCCAAGGCCGATGAGAGGCCTCCTAGCTCGGAAAGAGATTGAGCTTCAGTGCCCAGGAAAAGTGGGGTTCAGAGAAGGAGCCATCTGACAGCTGTGGCCTCAAGGCTGGGAGGGTCCAAGTCACCTGCCCCCACCATGAGAATTCCCCTGAGGGTGCTAGAGTGGGACTCTGTGGTCCTCACCTGCCCAGCAGCCACCCCACTCTTTGCCAGTAAGAGCATTTTATTTGCCAAAGTTCTCCATAGAAATAGAACCAATAGAAAATAGATAGATAGACATAGATATTAAATACATAGGATATATATCTATATAGAAAGAGATTTGTTATGAGGGACTGGCTAATGTGATTATGGAGGCTGAGAAGTCCCACCATATGATCTACAAGCTGAAGGCCCAGGAAAGCCAACACAGTAGTTCTAGTCCAAGAACAAAGGCCTGAGAACCAGGGGAGCCAAGGCTAAGTCCTAGTCTGGGTCACAAGGCTCTTGGGAACCAGGAGTGGCAATGTTCAAGGACAGATGGCCCAGCTTAAGCAGAGAGAGCAAACTCACCTTTCGTCTGCCTTTTTGTTCTGTCCAGGCCCTCAACGGATTGGACGACACCCACCCACATTGGTGAAGGCAATCTTCTTTACTTACTCTGCTGATTCAAACATGATTCTCTTCTGGAAACACCCTCACACACACACCCAGAAATAATGTTTTACCAGCTGTCTGGGCACCCCTTAGCCCAGCCAAGTTGATGTGTAAAGTTGACCATCACAAGTCCAACTCTTATCAGCTTGGCCCATACACATCTCCTTAAATCATACTTAACCTACAAATAAAGGCAATAACAAGGTCATAATTTGTCTAATATTACACAGCTGTCCTTTATACAATAGAAAACACTGATCGCTTCCCTAGAAGAGGAGGTAAAGTCCTTGAGTGGGGTTTACTCTTCTGATATCCCGTAACTTAAATGTTATGATGTAAAACTGACAATACTTAAATACTGGTATAAAGTCATGACAACTTACGTTACATGGGAAGGTTATAAGAGATAAGAGAAAACAAAGGCATTTGCAAGGTGACAGATATAAGGAGGAGGGATGCGAAGCAGCAAGACCAGTCCATGATTATCTTACGTCACTGGGATGGTTAATTTTACATGGCGACATGGCTGGGCACATTATTCTGGATGTTGGGCTGAAGTTGACATTTAAATTGGTGGCCTTCAAGTAAAGCAGACTGCCTTCCATAAAGTGAGGGCTTCCGTCCAGTCAGTTAAAAGCCTCAATAGAACAAAAAACTGACCTCCCACAAGCAAGAAGGAATTCTGCCAGCAGACGGTCTTCAGGCCTGACCTGCAACGCGAGCTCTTCCCTGGTCCCAAGCCAGTTGGCCCGCCCGGCAGGTTTTGGATTTGCCAACTTCCACAACTGCACTAGCCAGTTTCTGAAAATCTCTCCTCTCTCTCTCTTCATCTCTACTCTGCACATATATGCACATGCCCATGTATATACATATGTGTGTATGTGTATGTATATATGCATATGTACGTGTATATGCACAGACACATACCCTATGGCTCTGTTTCTCTGGAGAACCGTGACTAACACAGTCACATTTTCTCCAAATTTATTTCAGAAACCTTCTGTGCTTCTGGAAACTGCATTTAATAAAATTTCTATCCATTGCTGCCTTCTCCTCCACCAAACAGAAAGCATGAAGCTGAGCCGTAATCATTTGTCTCTGCCCCCAGCACTTTTAAACTTTTTAAAAAAATAATTCAGCGACAAAATGAAAATGCCATCCAAAGTATGGTACAGACCCCATTGTTGGTGAGATGATTTAGAGGCCCGTACACATTTTCAATTATTATACATAGCAGATTTCTCACCCAAACTCTCCATTTCATGGATAAATCATGCTGACTGTTGGCTGCAGCCCTGTGGACACTCACTCTCTCGTCCACACGGGACTCTTGCTGCCCCCAGGCCACTGCCTGCCCACCGGAGGTATGGGGTATGTTCCCAATGCAGAGATGACTATTATAAGTATGTGATTCAACTGAATATCATGTAAACCAATGAAATTTGAGTAAGAAAAGGAAAAAAAAGCCTAAATGATACAAAATCAAGTTGAGTGCTTTAGAGAGATCTGATAAGGGAGAATTGCTGAAAAACAACAAGATAAATTCTGCTGTCCAGTCAGGTGAAAAGGAAGCCAGCTGTTAAAAGATTAGATAAGAATAATAAAATGCTAGAAGACATTCACACTCACATGTCTTTCCCAGGGTCTAAATTCTCACCTCATTTTAAAGAGTCTGAAAACAGGAAACTGCAGACAATGCATTATAGATGCAGTTTGTTCTAGATGTCACAGAATCCTAATTAATATACCTGTTAAAGATTGAATTGTGTCCCCCGAAAAAGATAAGTTGAAGTCCTAACCCCCAGAACCTCAGAATGTGACCTTGTTTAGAAATAGGGTCATTGCAGATACAAGTAGTTAAGCCAAGATGATGTTACACTGGAGTAGGGTGGCCTTCTCATCCAATGTCACCGGTGTCCCTATAAACAGGGGAAATGTGGACACAGACACGCACACAGGGAGAATGCCATATGCAGACGAAAGCAGAGATCAGGGTGAGGGTGCATCTACAATCGAGGAATGCCAAAGATTGCCAGAAAACCAGCAGAGTCAGAAGAAAAGCATGGGACAGATTCTCCCTCACGGCCCCTCAGAAGAAACCCACCTTGATGTCGGACTCCTGGCCTCCAGAACTGTGAGCGGTTCCATTTCTATTGCTCAAGCCACCTAGCGCATGGCACTCTATTACAGCACGCCTAGCAAGGGGACAAAATACCCAGACTCAGAGAGCAGTGCTTTGCTTACATCACATGATTACGTGTTTGAAGTTAGAATGATTTAGTTTTCATTTGTATCCCTTTAACCTAATTTTTTCTATTAACCATTTAAGACCCATTGGCTAAAAGAGGGTTTATTCTGTTTACCTTCATAAAAATTAGAAAAGTTAATAAACAGTACACAGAATCCAGGATTTTGCAGATCTTACTGCATAAAGCAAGGCTAAGTAAAACTATGAATTGTACGAAGTCTATTTAAAGAAAATGATTTGGTGCGAGGCAGTACATATGGTTCCTGGAAACAGCCTGTATGGTGGAGACGTTATGTAAAACCCTACAATTTTAGGAAACACTCGTGAGGAGGGGCTTCACTCAGATGTGTCACATCCTGGAAACTGGAGCAGATGACATCATTGCCTCATCCGGGAAAAGGATAATAGCTGTTCCATTTGCAGGCTGTAAGAATTGAACGGGAAGATTTGTGTCAAGCACTGGGAAGCGCCATAAAGCGGAAAGGCGCGTGAAGAAGGCCATGCGCACAGCCTGCACCTCTGCCTGGCGGGCAGGAGCCCCGCTCACCGCTCACCGCAGCAGCTCCACCCCCAGGAAACACGCTCAGATGAGGAACTGCTAAGGCCCCGACTTCGCGCTCTCCAGAAGCACTGGAAGCAGCTTGGTCTTCCCATTTTATTTGTGCTTTCAGCTCCCTGTGGCCTCCACATTAATCAACCTCGGCGGGTCAACAGGCTCAAGGGAGACATGGAAACGGCAAGCGAGGGGATTGGTTCCTCTCCCGAGCTAATGAAATCAGGCTTTATCTACAGTCCCCTGGCCCCCGGTGCAAACCCGGTGAGCTTAGGGCTAAAAGGACTTCACCAGAAACTCCAAACACGCAGAGGCTAATTTCCCGTGCGCTGGGGGTGGAAATAACGAGCGTGCATTTTTTTAACGCCAGCTTGGTAGGATGGGTGTGCTTCCCGAAGGATGCTAGTCGGGCTGAGGGAGCACACGTGGGCAGAGTTGAAGGTTGGAGGGAAGAAAATGTTCTCTGTCTAGCAGAGGTCAAAAACCGCCGGAGGCCTACCTGCCTGCCGCATGTAGCCCACAAGTGGGCTTCCGTGGGCCAGCAGTGCATTTTTGTTTTAAACAAACCAATATTTTTTTTATATTGGGAGATTTTTAATTAAAATCTGGATTTCTGATTCCTCTTGAATAACTGGAAGATCTGAAAACACAGAACCCACTTCTCACAGGGCAAAAAATTGATTTGAGCAGAGATGAGGTGCCCCCCTTAGATGGCCTCTGTACCATCCCTGACCTTGCTGCTTACACCCTGAAGGCACAGACACCCTTACAGCCACCTATGCCACCTGCCAGCACTGCGGGGCTTTAGCTTGTGAATCCTGACTTATATAAATATAAATATTAGCATGACATTCAGGACACTTTATGGCTTGACCAGTGATTGCTTTTAAACATGAGGTCCCTGAAAGATCCATAGGTCACCCTGAAATTGTATGTGTATGTATGTATGTGTGTGTATCAGAGGCAACGAAATTCATGAAACAATACATCTGCCCTGGTGTCCTTGCATCAGTTGGGGCCATGTGATTAGGTCTGGCCAATGGGCTGAGGGTGGAAGTGGTGTGTGCCGTTTCCAGACAAAATCTTACAAGAGCGGTTGAATAATCCTCCAACTTTTCTACAGCCCTTCACAGTAACTGC
>RJWJ010019020.1:0-30827 GCA_004363605.1 Indri indri
TAAAAAGAGAAGGAGAAGAGAGAGAGAAACCATGTGATCATAAAGCAACAAGATGATTTCTACTAGTAGCATGGATTTATCAAAGCGGGAAAGATTACAGAGATGCCAGGTACTTAAATGAAACTGATTTTTTCCTTCAGCAGAAAGTAAAACTAGTTGACAGTAACTTTTACTTAAACAATTTCCCACTATAATCCCTGAACTGGGAATGGTCTCTTTGTTAGAACGAATGTTAGAGTGCCAAGGGAGGAATACACAAGGCCAAGATGAAGGTAAAAAGGTTTATTTTAATGTCTCCATCCAGACTGGCTGAGTCCAAGTTGGCATCGCCCAGAAATGGCGGGCGGCTAGGGCTTTATAGTTGGGTTTGGGCTGGCTCACAAAGGGGTGGAGCTTGGGTGGGCTCAAAGGGGTGGGGCCAGTTTAAAGGGTAACTTCCCTTGGAACCTCCCACCAGCCTCTGGGTTCAGCCTAACACTCTTCTCTCTTCTTTGGCTTTTCCACTAACCTGAAAACATGGCAATTCTATATAAGTAGGTATGCAGGTTGCCTGGGGCTCTCATGTCCATGGCTGCTAATTTATACTCTGGGTTCTTAACTCTTTTCCTGTATGCCCTGAACAGATATCCCGGCTCCCTCCGAAACTATGTGCCCGAATGCTCATTGTCTCTCAGGAGCCAGAACATTAATACATTATCTCCTTTTTCAAATTCCAAGGCACCACCATGCATTTTCTACTACCTAGGTGTTTGCATATTATATTCACCAAAAAATGCTGTTTTGAATTGAAACATAATAAAACAAAAATTAGAGAAATGGCTCAATAGCAAGCTAATAAATTCATGGTCTTACCACTGAATTATAATTTCACAATTATAAATGCAATTTGTGATTTCTTTCCATATCCAATCACTAAAATACCCTCAGGGATAAAGAGAACAGAGAAAATACATCGAGTACATCATTACTGTCTTTTAATTTCTTACCTCAATATTCAGGTGCCTCCTTATAATTTCCCTGTTGCTGAAATACCTTACACATTCTGAATCCTAACTGTTAATAATTTTAGTATCAGCTTCATGTCTAGTGATTTAATTCAAAACACACCCTGAGGATAGAGCAGGTAAAACTTGCTAGTGAATTTGGACATAGGGCATTTGAGAAAGGGAAGAGTCAAGGGTGACTCCAAGACCGTCTGAGCATCAGGGTGAATGGTGGTACTTTTACTAAGATGGAGACATTGTGGAGAAGCCAGATGTGGGGTAGGGGGACATGAATAATTCTTTTCCGGACCTGTTAAGTTTAAGGTGTTGAGTGGACAATTGGATATACAAGTCTGAAACTCGAAGAGGAGGCTGGGGTTAGCCTTTTGTCAGAAGAAAGATATTACTTAAGGGGATGAGCTTGGATGGCTTCACAAAAGGAAAGGGTAAGAATTGAAGAAAGAAGCTCTGTGGGCTGAAGGAAAGAATAGTCAACAAACGAGATGGGAAAGGAACATTCAAGAAGGTAAGAGAGAGTGGCCTGAAAGAAGGAGGAGATAATGTCAACATTTATTCCAAGAAGTTTTGTCAAAAGTGGACCAGATAAATGGGTAGATGCTGGAAAGACAACCTGGTGTCAAAAGAGAGATTATTTTTAAAGATGAGAGATGCTATATCATATTTGTATGCTGATGAAATCATCCAATAGAATAGAAAATTTTAAAGGTAAAGGAGAAAGCAGGATTAAATGCGGGAGCCAAGATTCGGCACATTTAAAATTGGATGAGAATCCAGGGCACAAGTGCAAGGGTTGGTCCTAGTAGAAGAGACGCTTCATCCATTGCGGGGAAAAAGGCAGAGTATATGGTGAGAAAAGGAGGAATGGTTTTTGTAGTGGGAGGATAAGGACGTCGACTTCTGGTTTCTTCTAATTCCTAAGTAAAATGTTAAGTATGTTTTATGGTTGGAGAATGAGGATTGGGGAGTTGGGGAAAGATCAAATGGTTGAAAGAGTTGTAGGAGGTGAATTGACAAAAGAAATAAAATATTTCTGGGCAGTACTGATGACTCATTTGAGATTGTGGTCATACTTTTGAAGTGAGACCAGTTAGCATGGTTGTGGATTTTCTTGTAGCTGCTTTCTGCTACGAGGATGTGTTTTTAACTATAGTTGGTGTTTTGTTACGTGAAATGATGGATGGAAAGAATGGCAAAGGAGTTGAGGGAATCTTCAAAGGAATGATTATGGTGAAAAACCATGGAACTGAAGCTTGACAAGGGAGAAGGGATGGAAGCCATGAGTGATATGGTCGACAAACGTTCCCACAATTGAATTCACAAGCTTTTCTCTCCAAACCTGATTCTTGTGTTTTACTCTCTCCTCAGTGATGGATCACCTAGTCCTCTGAGCCAGAAATCTGGAAATCATCCTACAATTCTTTTGCTTTTTAATCCCCAACCAACTTCTGTTGAGTTTATCTTAGATCACTCAAGTCTATTTCTTTTTCTTTGCCTCACTCGAATTTCCCATATTTATGCTCTTTGTTTACTTATACAGATTTTGCAAGAGCTTTCAAACTGATACCCTCCTCTAGCCTTTCACCTCATTGATTCATGATCCACACTGTTGCCAAAATGATTTTTAAAATCTGATCATACGATCTCTCTACTTAAAAACTTTCATTGTCTCCAAATATCCCGTAGAATAAAGTCCAAAATCTTTAAATGACAAAAGAATAATGATAATGTGTTTTCAATAGCAATTATTTTCCAAACACTGGGCTAAGCACAATTAATCCTCTGACAGCCTCAGGGATTATTAATTAATCAATTAATTACTGTTATTCTACAGAGGTACTATGTTATACATAACAAAATAGAAAGTAACGTGGCAGTAGATGAGCCAGGGTTTGGACTCAACTCTAGACAGAGCCTGATTCAGAAGGTGCTCTCATGATGGGGAGACAATATTGTCTCAGTATCAGGATTGCCAAGATCTGACATGTGCTTACCATTTGAGGCTTGTCTCCTGTTGCACCTGGCTCTCTCCCACTTAGACTGATCTTGTATAAAACCTCATTTCATAACTCCATGCCTGAACTGATGCACCCTCTTGGGCTTGAGATGCTTTTCCCACACACCCTTCCTTCTCCCCAACTCTCCACACCACCCACTTGATGCCTATTCCTTACTTGGATAACCTTCATGAACTGATTTAAAATTCACCTCCTTTTCGCATTCCTCTGGGTAGAATTGATCTTTTTCCCAATCCCCGTTCAGCCTTCTATTATTGTACTACTAATATTTTTTTGCACTTTTTTGTTTTTCTATTCATGTATCTATTATGGACTGAATTGCATTCCCCCCGCCAAATTCATATGTTGAAGTCCTAACTCCTAGTACCTCAGAATGTGAAAAACTACTTAGCGATAAAGTCTTTAAAGAGATAATTAAATTAAAACTAGGTCTCTGGGATGGGCCTTAATTCAATCTAACTGGTGTCCTTGGAAGAAGAGGAAATTTGGACACAGAGAGGCATTAGAAATGTGGTCACACACAGAGGAAAGGCTGTGTGAGGACACAATAAGAGGCTGGCCATCTGCAAGCCAAGGAAGGGAGGTCTCAGAAGAAACCTGTAGAATTGTGAGTGAATAAATTTCTCTTGTTTGAATCATTAATTAATAAGAACTAATTAAGTAAGAACTAATCTTATTAATACTCGCCACATTAGACTTTAGGACTCTTATCCAGCACCCCTCTACTCTCCACTTAATTTTTTATCTGACAAATATTACAAATATTCAGTACACTTTACCAGAAGATGAAAGAACAGATGACAATGATATATGTTTGCGGACAGGGATAAGGTATGTTCCTTCTGAATGTGGATTTGATTCCATTTAATATTCCAAGGTCAAAGGTTAGTAACTTCATATCACTTATTCATTTTCTCCATCCTAATCTCTTCCTTCTCATGTTTTTGAGAATATTTGGCTGGGTAGTAAGAAATTTGGCAATTCTTGTAGTAAATAAACAGAACTCTGGTGCCTGATTTGGCAAAAACATAAACTTCTTGATTTAGGGCCCCAGAGTTATCACATTCGAACATGCTCAATGTTTCAGAGCAACAGTGACAAAGGCATCATTATATTTACAATTTGTGGGTAGTCAGAAATCAAGCTCCTACCTCAAGTTTCTGAGTGTGGTGGCCAATATCAGTGTTATTTTTTCCCCTCTCAAACCCCTTGTTTTCTTAATGAGAGAAAGGAAATACATTCAGCTGGCAGATATTTTCAAGTTTTCTCAGTTCTAGTTAAAACACTTCAATTTGCTAGGCAGGATGTGATAAATGAAGTTACCCAAATATTTATTATATACTAACTGTACACGTAAAACCAGCATCATGCGTGTCAAAGGGATTCCATGCCTTACAAACAGAACTGCAATTTCAGTTGACTTAAATTTTGTGGTAAAGAAGATGGCTTCTTACCAAATAATTATTAAAGATTTCAGCTTCTAGAATAGCCACAGTTCCTGCCTAGGGAGAAAAAACATAACAATCTTTAGTTTTGCATTTTGTAAGTCGAAACATCTTACTAAACCCTGAGGGCCTTTAACAGATTTAAATTGGATTTCGAACAACTTTTGTCATTATGCGGTGAGAGTCCACCGTTGGCCATAATTTTACTTTTCCTTAATTGTTTATCTAAAGTCACAGAACTTTGTTTTTTTATCAGGAAATTTCTGAGCATGTTTGATAACTGTAGAATGACCTGAAACAGCTCTATAAACATACTTTTTCTAATGAATAAAATGACTAAAGGAGATTTTGAACTTTTTCCCCCCGACATTGAGTTAGGGCGAGGAAGAAGAGTAGGCTGATGCAGGAGCACCTCTTCTGTTCCAACAAGCCATTCGTCTGCACTGCCAAGCCTCCCAGGGCACCCAAGAGCTAGGTAAGCAAAGACAACCTTAAGGGCCCTCTTGACCCACTCCAATTCTTTTTGTCAAATCCTTCTACACACTTTGCCTTTGATTTTCTAGTCTTGTATTAAAAATAGCTATACAAATCTTTATGCTGCAATTTTTATTTCCAATTTAAAAAAATGTACTAGAGTCTCGTATCCCATATCTATTAGAGTCTAATTCTCCGTATTTCCAATCCCACATAGACACTCCTTTCTCCTGGCTTTGTGGACTTTGCTTCTCTCAACCACTCTACCTTCCTTTCTTTCTGCTGCCTCTTCCCTCCCGCTATCCCCTGAGTGGCAGGGATCATATGGGAGGAGGGTACACTAGGCCAGGAGACAGAGTGAGTTCAATGACAGAAAGTTGCCTGATTTTGCGGTTTCCTCCAAGTTTCAGTTTTCAAATAATCTGAAATTTATTACTCTGATTTAGAATATACTATACTTCGAATTAGCTTTCTTTCTTTTTTTTGAAAACGATGTAAACCAGACATCCCATTTTTATGGCGATATTCTACCTTTCTTTATGTTTTTACAGAATCTCAGTAAATTTTGCTGAAATATCTGTAGAGCTCCTTTATCTATTTAAGGGCACAAAAGAGAGGGACAAAGAGATTTGACTTGCTGCCTATTTACTTGTTACCCAAAAGGTAGAGCTAGAACCACAGCGAGAAAATTATTGAAAAGATTTGACTCAATAAGGGATAGTTTTTGTGGTGGAAACTTTGGATCCAGGGAGGGGAAGGTACAAGGACAAGCTGGTCCCAGCTCTTACTACAGCAAGCCAATTTTATAAGAAAGAGAAGGCTTTCTCCAATTTTGGATAGTTTCAACTCTTTGATGAAAACTGAGCAAAATATAAATAATTCAAACTTTGCAACTATTTGATAGGCAAAGCAGGCCCCAAGATATTCAGAAAAGAGAAGACCACACCCAGCAAAGGAAACACTCCTTCCCTGTTAACATTTGAAATGGCTGGAGAGCAAAACCACAATGATCACTGCTACAATGCCATGTGGATTCGAGTCTGGTCTACATTATAAAGGCTGAGGGAGTCTTAGCCCTCTCCCACCCCCGCCTAGCCCATGTCCTTGACTTGAAGCCAGGGTTTTGCTATACATCTTGGAGCATAGTCCAAACACTCTCCTGCTTTCTGCCTGGAACAAACAGAGGCTCTCTTGGATAATGTGTCTGTGAGAGAGCCCACCCTCACACACCATGCAATCCAAGAAAGCTATGTCACTGTGTATATCCACAGCTTTCAACAAAACAATGGAGCCATGTTGTACACAACACTCTTCTACAGGACAAAAGGTACTGGAACTTTCCTGGGAAGACATGGTCCTGCTGTTGCAGAAATGGCTCAGGGGAATAGGGGAGGTACCGGAGGTGAGAATATGAGACTGTGAGAAGAGACCTCCAAAGAGAGAGGCCAGAACTGGGACGTGTGAAACTTTGGCCCTGTTTTATGCACAGCTGTGTTATAAACGTGGTGAACCAGCATTTCTTGGATCGTGTTCAATGCGGGTCACAGGGCAGCTAAGGTGGGAATAAAAACAATGTTACCTTGGACCTGTCTTCCCCTAGCATGTGGATTTCTAAGAGTTGAAAATTGCTGAGATCTGTCTTCACGGCTGCAAGGGCTCAGAATAGTATGAATATATTAATAATATACATTGTGTGACACCTGGTTCTTAGTTATTCGTAATTAGGGTAAGGGGAACTCTCTGTGCCCTGTCTGTCTCTCTCTCATCTATTTTAGACTGGTTGTAGGAGAAAGTCCTTAAGCCAGCTCAGACATCCTCTTGAGCTTATACTGAAGGTAGGAGGGGGCTGAGTAGCGGTGACTTTGACACAGGCCATTCATCCATTCACTCCAACAATATTCAAATAATCAGCCCTAGATTTGGGTGAATTTCTGAGTAAAATTGTCCTTAAACAGCTGTTGGATTGCAGATGGGCCTACGGGTGTTCCTATTCTACGGGAGAACTATCTGAAATTAACAAAATATATAGGCATCTTCTAAAATATTTTCCTGCCTGGTATCCCCAATATTAACTACATATATACCTTTCTTCATAGATCATAACTCCACAGAAGCTATTTTACATGTCATCTCAGAAGTCATGATTTATAGAGGTGGAGGCCACTGGATACCACAGACGAGGAGCGAACTCTTCGAGCCTGGCCACAAGGCAAGCACAGCACCAAGGAGACGGAGCATGTTAACACATCTCACTGGGCTGCCTTCCTCCTCAGAAAAACAGCACATCCTCTTTTGCTTTCCACGTCGTAATGAACCAGATGTAATTGTAAATATAAGGGTGGGAAAGACACTGAGCAAAATTGATTTTGAAAAGAAACAGACAACTATCTCTGCCAGATGAAAGTCCGTGTGAAGACTAAGCCAGCAGAGAGCAGCAGCTGAAGGGTAAATTTGCCTTGTTTCTTGCAGGCTGCACACAAGCACATTCTCCAAGCAGATAGCTTTAAAATTTACGTTGGTCAGTGTCTGTTTGAGCTTTAATGTGGAGCCTAAGTGAAAAGACTCATTCTAGAGATTATGTAAAAAGGTTCAAGTCAAGTATGATGAACTTCCAACTTTCTCATGCTCACAGAGTGAATTGGCTTAGAAATTACACTCTAGCCAGAAACCCATACCCTTAAATAAGCCTTTGGTCATACTGTTCAAATCCATAAAAAAAAATTATTGTGGATTTAAGCCAAATACATTTCATAGGATAAAACAGTAAGTGCATAAAATTCTTGGCAACCTCAGCTGAAGTGGCAAATGTTCTAATAACCTTCCAAATCCTCGAGATGGACAGGGTATCAATTTGATTTCATTCATGCCCCATTCCTTTGGAGAGGGGACTCTTGAAGAAAGCAAGGCAAGCTGCTGGCAGAAGCAGATCCCTGAAAGATAAAGCTCTGATGAAGCTGGCTCATGGGACATCTGTTTCACTCTGTCATAGACTCTCAGACTATGACACCAGCAGCTTTTTCTGAGTCATGTAGAAAACCACACCCAGTGGCATCTATTTTCTGAGAGAAGTAAATTAAAAATTCTCCCTCCCAGTAATAAACTGCAGTGGACTTAATCCATTTCATGTTCATTATATAATGCATAAAATGAGAACAAAACTTGGTAGGAGACTTATATATATTCTCAAAATAAGGGCCTCGTTACAGCCTCAGAACATAGAAGAGCTCATAGTAAAGCTAATGAAACGATAGTGAAAATCTAATGGAAATTTTCTAACGAATCTAAGATAAATTTAATATGTTCTCTGTCCTTTTCAATTGATATTAGCCAAAAGGCCAAGCAGCGATTCTATCTTTTATTCTCTTTCTGTTTGGGATTGAGAATCCATTTGACAGAGAAGTGTGCATGTGTGTGTGTGTGTGTGTGTGTGTGTGTGTGTGTGTGTGTGTCTGCAGCAGGCTTTTTTTTATTCTAAAAATTATGGGAAAGAATAGAAGTAGTTAAGATTGGGTAGCAAAACAATGGAGTAAACTATGAAATAGAGGTTGTGCCAATATAAAACATGTCAACATGTAAATTTTTGTAGTTGATGATTTGAAAAATAGAGTTCACACTTCTTCAACCTAACAACTGGGACCCACACAACAATTAGCAAAATAATCACTTTTTTATAGTGGTCCTATATGAACCAAAACTGAGTTTAATTTAAAGCACACTATTTTCACAGCCCCTTCAAAATCAAGCAAATTTACCCTTTTTTTTCATTATAAAGTTGGAAGCAAACTTCATTTGGACCATGCAACTTCCAAAAGCTACTGAGACATGAGTTCTTTTCATTACCGTGGTTTTTCATCATCCTGTTTTTTTTTTTTTTTTTTTTGAGACAGGGTCTTGCTCTGTCACCTGGGCTAGAGTGCAGTAGTGTCATCATAGCTCACAGCAACCTCAAACTCCTGGGCTCAAGTGATTCTCCTGCCTCAGCCTCCTGAGTAGCTGGAGCTACAGGCATACACCACCACAGCTGGGTAATTTTTCTGTTTCTTTTAGAGATGGTGTCTGGCTCTTGCTCAAGCTGGTCTCGAACTCCTGACCCAAGTGATCATCTTATCTCAGCCTCCCAAAGTGCTAAGGTTATAGGCATGAGCCACTGTGCCTGGCCCCAATTGCCTTTTCTCTGGAAGCACTGTGACTTAATTTTCTTCACTCTCTAGTTAAAAAAAAAAAAAAAAAAGTTTCTTCAAATGCTTTTACATAAAAAGGGCAGAAGCTCATTTCTCTTGAACTTTGCTCTTCTTAATTGTCTTTAGTACTACAGGGCTTCTTTAAGTCCATAAGGGTCAACAGACTTCTAAATGTATTTTGTTCTCAAACTCCATCACGTTCTACTCCTCATTTCCAGGTACTTCAAAAACTCTCACTTCGATTGGTGTTTTCATTACATTATCAACTCTAACTAGTTGGGTGTTTTTGTTTTGTTTTTGTTTTTGGCTGAACTTTTCTCCCATTATCATGCATTCCATTTATTGCCATTTATTCCTGTTTCATTTCTATCTTGCTCTTTTATCTGTTTGGTCTACACAGCTGCGATCCATTCTAAGCATTTCCCAAATCACTTTCACCCATCCATAATTCCTTTCACAGGTTGTTAGCCTGTTACAGAAGTGAGAATAGCATTGTGAGGTATAAACAATTAATAAACAATAAGGAAAAGCTTGTCAGTCTTTATTGATGAGTGGGCTAATGACTCTTTTTAAGGCTGAATTAAGTACTGCAATTGTTAATTCACTCTCTTGATAAGAAATAACTCAAAGCAAAGCGTGACTAAATAAAGCAGCGGTATGCCCACTCTTGGCAATACAGTATTCATCTCAAGGCTTTTGCCCTCATTATCAAACCTCTTGTAAGCACTGAATTTACTAAAATTTCAGCTCTCTCTTCTTTTTTATACTTTCCTCCCTCAGGATGTAGGAATTACTGATGATTAAACTGAAAAAATGCTGAGAAACTGAGGAAGCACTTTTTCATACCAAAAGAATTCTAATAGGTAGAATGATTTCTTTTCTTATTCTGTAACTCACACCAATACTAAGCTTCTATAAATATGGGAACTGTATTTCTTAGCCTTAATTCATTAATCTTGGTTTATGAAATACACAATGCAGGAAGACTAAAGGTACCTTTAATTTTCCTCTGTAGTTCCTGCCTGGTTTCAAGATAAAGAAATAGGACACATAAGGATACAGTATCTAGACATATTAATAGAATGGAGCTACCATAAAGTAGAAAGAGCAAGTGTCCTTAAAGAATATTTAATTATTAGCTTCTCCCTACACTGTGAGTTCAGTGAGAGAAGGACCCGTGATTTATTCATTTTTATGTTTGGCATACTTATCATGGAGCTTATGACATTGTAGGTACTCTGTAAATATTTATTGAATGAATGAGGATGATAACAAATATTAAACATTTTAAATTAGAACAATCTGAGGCAGATACATTGGAAAGATAGTTCTTTTTGGGATTAAAAGCTTCATGAGGGCAAAAACTATGACTTATTGAAGTTATATCCCAAAATATCAATATTAATTCTTTGTAGTATATTATGGGTGTTCAGGACATGAATGATTTAAAGTAAATTGTCATATTCATTCAATATCAACTTCCATCTTTCCTTAATGGATGTGTTGAAAAGCCTCTTCTGTGTTCCTCAATGAGTTCCTACGGAACATTGGGTTAGTATCGGACCTTATTAGATGTATTTTGTAATCATAGAAACTTAAGACCCGGTAACGAAGTGACAAGCTGCACACAGACTATCAGAAGTAAAATTAAGATGATACTCTGGTCTTCTAATCTAGGGCAGTTCTTTATGATCCAAACCAACCCTAAATTAATGACTTAAAATCTGTGCTGGGTTTCTGAAGCTCTCAACATAGCACATACACATCTAAGATTCACTATAAGCCCACACATATTTTGCCAAAGGATTAGTCATCACTGAAAAGCAAAATACCCTGAACATTTTAATACAATTTAAGTCACTGAAGTATCAAGGTTTATTTGCAAGAATTATAGGATTTACAGACAGCCATTTGAGATGTATTTTGCCAAGGGCAAACAAATTTAACACATTAATTGCCATGCGAGTTGCATTTAACTCCCACTAGTTTTGAGCCCAGGGCCTCGTAAAGCATATGTAACTCACACGTCTCTTCACCTTGGAAGCCTTGAGAACTATCTTTCAAGTTGCATATAAGTCATGCACACAAAACAATAAAAAAATAACAAATTTTTCATTAAATGAGAAAGAATCATTTTGTTTTCGAAGTTTTTATTCTATTTTTGTAATAACGCACTGTGGCCCCAAGGGAAATTTTTTTTTCCTAGTATAGCAGTCAATGTGTTAAACGTCCAAAGCCTCATTTTTTTCAGTTCACAACTGCAGACCCATAAGGGTGGAGTAACTTCTAAATTTGATAAAACTCCATTTCTGGTTTTCGAGAAGTGAGTATCAATCACCCGAAGCAAGCAGCCGGCTACTAATTAGCAACTACATAAATGAGTCTCATTGAAATACTTAAACTATTTCTTGTGTCAAGTTAGAAAAAGCTAGGGGAAAACATTCCCCTTTTGATTAAGCATCACAGATAAGAATTTCATTTAAGCAAATGCTTTCTGGTAACTAATTTGGTGAATGCACAGGAGACCAAAGTTTTTACTGAGACTATGCGGGAAACGTGTAAAGAAACACGAATATATTTTGGATGTGCTACCCTGGGATAAATGAATATCTATCACAGCTAAAGGTGACAGTTAATATTTACAAAAGGTATATATATACACACATACACACACATATATATATACGTATATATACACACACATATCTATATATTCACATACACATAACCAAATATCGATCCTCAAAGAGGCAAAGAAAAATTTAAGTGTGATTTGACAGCCTCAAAAAATACCGCCTTGATACATTAAAATCCCTTAATCAGGAGAGGTGCTAAGCCAAAAGTGTTCTTACATGGGAATCATTCGCCGTCAAGAGATCTGTGGATAGAAATCAAGGGGGTTTGAAAATTTAGATGGGAAAAAAAGTACATTTTTATTTTTACTAACCTACAACTCAAATTTAGGCATTTCCTTCCATTATGAATGTAGGCAACCAACTACATTAATATTAGCAGTATTATTTGTCTACCAATAGAAATCATAGATATTTTCACACAACTGCTAACAACTGCACAGTGCTCGGGAAGGAGGAAAGTTTTGCGTGACCTCAGATACCCCTATTGCCCAAAACACCCTAGCTACTCAGGAGGATTTATAGCCATTTTGACATACAAAACTATATATACTTAATGTATACAACTTGATGAGTTTGGAGATAAGTATACACGCATGAAATCGTAACCACAGTCAACTCCATAAACCTATCTCTCACCTCCAAAAGTTTCCTCTTTATTGCCTTCATTATGTATTATCGTTATTATTTGTGTGTGTGTACGTGTGTGTGATAAGACCATCAGGGGCCAGTAAGGCTGGAAGAACCAGAAAGGTAACGGGGAGGGGGAACATCACGTATGGTGTTAGAACTAGGGCTCTTCCTTTGGCAGAAGGAGTAAGTGGGCAGTTTTGAACAGAAGAGTGACAGGATTTAACTTATGTGTAAAACAATTACTGATTCCTGTGATGAGCATAGACTGCAGGGCGTGTGGTGGGGTGGGAGTAAAGGGTGGAAGCAGAGAGATCAGTTGGGGGCAATCTGTTAATGCAGGGGAGAGACGACGGTGGCTTAGACCAAATGGTAGCAGTTGTGAGTAGAGGTGGGTGAGTTCTTGATATATTTTAAGGAAAACCAATAAGATTTGCTGATGGTTTTATATAGATCATAAGAAAAAGAAAGGAATTGAGGATTACTAGGAAGTTTGGGGCAGAACAACTAGAAAGATGAAGTTGCCATGAACTAAGAAGGGAAAGCAGGTCTGGGGGTTACTGTCTGGACATATTCGACATACTGAGTTTGAGCTACTTCTTACACATCCAAGTGGAGAAGTCAAGTGAGCAGGTGGATTTATGAATTTGAATTTCAAGTGAGAGGGCCACCCTGGTGATATGAATTTAGGAGTCATCAGTACAGAGATGATAGCTAAAGACCAGGTCTGGATGAGATTATGTAGGGAATGGGCATAAATATGAAAAATCCCAAAAGAGAATGGGTCCAAGGTCAGACCTTTGGAACATTCCATCAGTTAGAGATGGGGAAGACTAGGAAAGACCTGCAAAAAGACTGAGAAGGAGCATCCAGGAAGGTAGGAGAAATACCTCGCAATGATTCCTCCTGGAGGGGCTATAAATGTTAGAAGTTATAGTTTAGTCCTAGAAAATACTGTAGGGATGATGTTGTTTAAGTCAAATATGTTTAACGATGCTGAGAAGGGTACCATATGCAGTCCATTGATATTTTTCTCTGGTTTGATTTAAGACTTGCCGGCTGCAGAAAACTAAAAATACATCATGCTGAAAAATGGACACAGGAAACACTTTGTGTGTGTGTTTTTCACAGCTTTCTGTGACATTTTAACCAAGCATGGAGGATATTGTTCTTCTTCCTTACACTTGGTATGGCTAATGCTAAATGTGTGGGGATTATGATCATACCATGTGACAGATTGCAGTGTCATGCATACACTGCAGGGATGAGCAGAAGGAAATGTGGCTATAAGAGAGAAACTATTTCTTAGCTGCAAATAACATCATAAAGTGGAAATGCAAATTAAGAAAGTTACCAGTCAAAATAAAGCTTCTCTTCAGTTTGTTCTTTTTTTCACCGTTACATCCAAGAATGCATATTTTCTTTTTTTAATTCAAACTATCTCTACCACTATTGTAACAGTCAGTTATATTTGCATATTTACCCTATTTCTGTTATTTTGTGTTAAAATAGAATTCAGCAAACGTTAACTTTTAGTTTGGGAAAAACATTTTTCTTGGGAAATCAAATAATGATACCCGTGAGAAGAAAAGAAATAGCGTAGGTTGCTTATGGAAAATGGTATTTAAAATTTAGAAGCCAGATCCATTTGATTGAGGAAAAAATACCCACAATTAGTGTAGGATGATAACCGCCTAGAATGTGGCCTTTTGTGGGGTCTGCGATCCTGGTGCGTCGTGAGGGACTGAGCTCCTTTCTCTAAGCAATAACGCCTCCCCAGAGACAGATCAAAAAAGGCAAATAAGGCAAATGTCAAATGTCTCAGTTCTTGCAGTGCTATCTATATAGCACTAGTCTTTACAAGAAAAAATTTTGATAGAAAAATTACAAAATTTTAACTGAGTTTTTGGATATTTTGTGGAGTTATCTATTTACGCTTTTTCTGTTCCCTATTCTGTAATTAGCAGCTGAGAGTCACAAACCAAGGGAGCAGGTGACTTCAGTTAGAAGTAGCAGAAAGGGCCTCTTCTCTGTCATCCTCTCTTCTTTCTGTCTCTTTCCCTGTTTATCTATCTATCCATGTGGCTGTTTCTGTCTCTCTCTGCCTCTGTTCTTTTTCTCACAATCTCTCCTCATCTTTCTCCTGCAGTGATATTAACTTTAGAATTAATTGATTTTTTCTAGATAAGATTTTGGATAGAAATTGATGTCATAAAACAAACTATATTACTCTTCGGGCAGGGTAACTATACACTTACCAGGTCTCATTTCATGTTCATTCCAGGGGAAAAATTCACATCCTGACTGATTTCTGTTTTGTGCGGTAAACATTTGTTCAAGGTAGTATGTGCGGGATGACATGTGAATTATAAGGTTTAGGTACTCCGATCTGTGAGGTAAAGACTAAAAACCAGAACCTGTCGACCTGTTATTTTCAGAATTCATTTAAATGAGTGTGTGAAGAAGAACAGTTCTCATTTTATTCTTAGATATTGCTCTTGATAAATATTAAATAAAGTAATAAGAAAATTGAGCCAAACTCCTTACAGTTTCCCTCCTCTTAGGGAAATAATATGTCGTAAAGGAAAGTCAAGATTTATTTAGCTTCATATGCACTCTTTCAAGCAAAAAAAAATGAATTAATAGCAGCTTAGAGGAATTAGCAAGAACATCAGACTGACTGCATGGAGTCTTTTTCTTTTTTATTTCTTCTGTGTTTTAAGTATTGCTTTAATCCCTTGGACTTCATGGTAAAATTAGGTCAGTGACAGGTGATACAGTTTAATGATGTGGTCAAAGCCTCCTAAGGAAATAAAAAGTCAAAAATAATTCAACTGTGTTCAAGATTTATAGCTACTGACTTCATGGCATTGAAGAAAAGCCCATTAAGCATTTACTGCATCTCTTTTTCTCCCTGGAGGAAAACAAAGTATTTATCTCCCTTTACCATGATTAGAAAATTGTCACCTTTAAAAAACAATGTCCTTTGTCCCCAAAGCAGAAATATAACAAGAAAAAAATCACAAAGCATTTTCATCTGAACTCCTTAGGAATCATGTTTGGTGATCATGCCTTTTCAGAGGTATTTCCTATAAGTATGCAGAGGTGCACATTGATTGAATGCTAATAGGTGCCAGACACTGAACTGCACACTTTACTTACTTTTAGCCTTTCAACAACCTCATAAGGTATGTTTTATTATCTTCATTTTCCAGATGAGCACAAGTTTTAGAAAATTTAAATGCCTTCTTGGATGCTACAGTTTGAAAAGCTAGAGCCAGGATTTGAACCTAGATCCAGAGATGGAGATCAATATACCATGATGAATTATTTTGTTTTTAAAATTACTTATATACAGTTATGTATGTGTATGTACGTCTGTGTATCTATGTGTGTGTGTGGGTATGGGTGGGCAACCAATGCCAGCTGATCAAGAGGGTAGATGAGAGTATCGTTCTTTTGTCCTAGGTTGGGAAAATAAGATATAGGTAAATGGGAGTGATGTTATGATTTCTGAATCATGTGCTTAAAGAAAAAGGAGTTTATCCTTTTCTTTCCTGTCCACACCTGCAGACTGAAATCCAACTGAGCTATTGAATAATCTTCTACCATGCATGTGAGGGCAATTCCCTAGGGGTGGGAGAGGAACGAACTGGAAGGATCTCAAGCCCCCAAAGCCTTTAAGCCATCACCAGAGGCCTGGACTCCTATTCAAAATATTTCTGAAAATGTAGTTTGGATTATCTCAATACATCAGAGTAGAGCATATTCTAATATAGAATTGAAGACAGACTAAACATTAATAATCTACAGTCAAGGGGCTTAGAAAAATAATAGAGTAAAACTGAAGAAAGTAGAAAAAAATAATAGAGAAAAAAACTAATCTGTGTAACCTAAACATTTGTACCTCTGTAATATGCTGAAAATAAAAAAAATTTAAAAAACCTAATGTGATGGATAACAAATGTAAAAGGGAGAAAAAGAGAGAAAATCAATATAGATAGATTACAGACAGATAGACATTGAAAAGAGGACTATAATTACAAGTAATATTGAGGAATTAAATTTATTAAAAGTATGAGAAGCTTCATGAGAATGTATTTTAAAACACAGTGTTAATTACCTACAAATATGTAAATTAACAAAAAAGTACTCATGTATAAATAAAAACCTAAATAGATTTATAGCAATTAAAGAGATTTAATCATTACAGAAAAATCTACATATAAGAAAAGCAATAGGTCTAGATGTTTTAACTGATATGTTTTACCAAGTTATCAAAAAATAGATAACCCTTTTTTCTTTTATAAAACTCTTCCAGGATTTAGAAAAAGTGTTAGTTTCTCCACTAATTTTATGAAACTAGTATGACCTTGCTAATGATGCTGCAAATATAATAAAGCCAGGACAATTATTGGGCATTATCATTTATGAAATAAATACGAGAATACCACATAAAATAGTAAATTGATTCGCACTTTGTGTGTGTGTGTGTGTGTGTGTGTGTGTACAGGTAAAACAACCTCATGACCAGATTTGGTTTAGTGTGAGAATATTAAGAGGATTTAAATGTAGAAAATGCATTAATGTCATGTACCAAATTGACAATGTAAAGAAAAATGCTATATCAATAAATGTAATAGTCATTTAATGAAATTCAAAACCAACTTATGAAAGAAACAATGAACAAACGTAGTCATAGTAAATTGCTGGATCAAATGGTAGGTCTACTTTTAGTTCTTTGAGGTATCTCCACACCACTTTTCATAGAGGTTGTACTAGTTTGCAGTACCACCAACAGTGTATAAGTGTTCCTTTCTGTCCACATCCATGCCAGCATCTGTTGTTTTGGGACTTTTTGAAAAAAACCATTCTCATTGGAGTTAGGTGATACCTCATTGTGGTTTTGATTTGCATTTCCCTGATGATTAGGGACACTGGGCATTTTTTCATGTTTATTGGCCATTAGTCTATCTTCTTTTGAAAAGCTTCTGTTCACGTCTTTTGCCCACTTTTTAACGAGGTTGTTTGATGTTTTCTTTCTGATTTGCTTGAGTTATTTGTAGATTCTGGTTATTAGCCCTTTACGGGATGCACAGCAACCAAATATTTTCTCCCATTCTGTAGGTTGTCTATTGACTCTGTTGATTATCTCCTTGACTGGGAAGAAGCTTTTTAATTTAATCAGGTCCCATTTATTTATTTTTGTTGTTGCCGTGATTGTCTTTGGGATCTTCTTCATAAATTCTTTGCCTAGGCCGATATCTATAAGAGTTTTTCCAACCTCTTCTTCTAGAATTATTATGGTTTCATGCCTTAGGTTTAAGTCTGTTATCCAACATGAATTAATTTTTGTGAGTGGTAAGAGATATGGATCCTGATTCAATCTTCTACATGTGGCTATCCAATTTTTCCAGCACCATTTATTGAATAGGGATTCTTTTCCCTAGTATATGTTTTTGCCTGCTTTGTCAAAGATAAGATGGCTATAGGAGGATGGTTTTACATCTGGATTCTCTGTTCTGATCCATTGGTCTAGGTCTCTGTTCTTGTGCCAGTACCATTTAATCCAGCAATCCCACTATTGGGTATTTACTCAAAGGAAAAAAGTACATTTTATAAAAAATACATTTGTACTCAAATGTTTATAGAAGCACAATTCATGATCACAAAGATGTGAAAACAACCCAAGTGCCCATCAATACATAAGTGGATCATTAAAATGGGGTATATGTATACCATGGAGTATTAGTGAGCCATAAAAAAATTAGTGAACTAATATCTTTTGTAACAACCTGGATGGAACTGGAGACCATCCTTTTAAGTGAAGTATCACAAGACTAGAGGAACAAAAAACCATATGTACTCACTAGTAAATTGAAACTTATAGATCAACCCTCACGTGCACATATGGTAGTAAAATTCAATGGAAATCAAGCAGGTGGGAGAGGGAGGAGGGGTTGGGTAAATTCACACCTATGGGTACGATGCACTCTACCTGGGTGATGGACACACTTAAAACTTTGACTCAAGCTTTACAAAAGTGATTCATGTAACCAAAATGTTTATTCCTCTGTAATATTCTGAAATAAAAATAAATAAATAAATAAGAAAAAAAAAGAAATGAATTTTCCTAATCTAATTGCTACTAAAAAGCAAGCAAATGCAATGATGGAAAAATGTTAGAAACATTTCCTACCTTAGTTATTCCCCCACAAATTTACCTGAAGTGTAAGTTTAAGTGAATGACTGTAAGTGCAAGTTTTATTTAGCAGGCCTCTAGATTCTCCCCTAATAGATACATGGCCCTGGTATTTGTCCTTTCTTTTTCTATTCTCTTTTTCCTATCACTGCTGATGTGGAGGATGCCATGAACCAAGAATGTCAGAGCAGATGACAGAGTGAGTCTCTAACAACATGTAGTGCCACATCAGCCCCAAACTGATGGCTTCCAAACTTCTTGAAATGTAAGAAAGAAATAAACTTCCATGTCATTTAAGCTACTTTTACTGTGATTGCTTCTTCTGAACACTGTACTGGAAAGTATTAGCAAATATTATGAAGGAAGAAAAAGAAACAAGATATAAATTATAACTAAATAAACCTAAATTTGTTTTTGAGAATTATATCATTATACACCTAGGAAATCACAGAGATTCATATCACAATATCATTGAGCTATAATTTCATACCCAGCAATTTTCAGAAATTAAAAGATCTGAAAATATCATGTGTTGATAAAGTCATAGATAGGTACAAACTCTCATATGTTGTGGGTGGAAATATAACATTTAAAAAAACTATTTTGGACAATATATAGTTAGAATTGTTTTGACTATAGGCAACAGGAACCTTACATCAAAATGGTTTAATTAACATGGAAATCTACTGTCACCTGAATCTAGAGATTAAGTGAAAACTAAGCTTATGATGATCAAGGGCACAACAAGTCTTCAAGAACCCAGTTCTCGAATTCTCCTTTTGCCATTCTTCATATATCAGCTTAGATCACAAACTGGCCACCCTCTTCTTGGCAAGAACATGGAGATATTCCATAGATCTTACCCAGACAGACAATATCCAGAAGAAAAAGAAGGCCCCTATCTTCCTGTGACTTAGGAGTGCGAAAACCATTTCCAGAAGTTGATATTTCTTTGGTTGGCATTGGTCTTGTGCCCATTCTCAAACCAAATACTGGCAAAGAAAATGGAATAACATATGTATTGGGAGGAAGGTTTTTGTTTTTTGTTTTTTTTTTTTTTTTTTTTTTTTTGAGACAGAGTCTCACTGTGTTGCCCTGGCTAGAGTGAGTGCCATGGCGTTAGCCTAGCTCACAGCAACCTCAAATTCCTGGGCTCAAGTGATCCTACTGCCTCAGCCTCCCAAGTAGCTGGGACTACAGGGATGTGCCACCATGCCCGGCTAATTTTTTCTATATATTTTTAGTTGTCCAGATAATTTCTTTCTATTTTTTTAGTAGAGACAGGGTCTCGCTCTTGCTCGGGCTGGTCTCGAACTCCTGAGCTCAAACAATCCGCCCACCTTGGCCTTCCAGAGTGCTAGGATTACAGGCGTGAGCCACCGCATTCGGCCAGGAGGAAGGTTTTTAATAGTGAAAAATTAGACACTAATTCATTAATAAGGAAATGGATAAAATTTTATATTATAGCATTACAAAAAATATTTTGTCATAATACTAATAAGAGTACTAGGTAACATTTATTGAGGTATTACTGTATGCCAGACATCTTCTAAGTCTTTGCCTAATAGGTACTAATTTTTCTACTACAAAGCAAGTAGCAGTCGCACATTTAAATTGAGCAATTTCATGCTATTTCACATGCATAAGACTGGAAAAATTAAAAGGTCTGATAATAACAAGTGTTGGTAAAAATATATGTGCGTATATACACATACACATATACGAGAGCTGTCTGGAAAGTATCCAGCTATTGTTAATATAATGAGAATGGTTTGGGCGATGTAGCCTGGCAGCCAAGCAGAGTGGACTGGGATGCGCATGCGTGAACAATGATGCCTTCACCGTACTAGTCAGTGGGGTACTAGACTCCGTTGAGTGAGCATATATACTGTGTGGCCCTCAAATTCAAAATGACTAAGCTAGTAGAGCAACTCATGTATGTCAAATTTTGCATTAAGCTTGAACATTCCTCTGCTGAAACTATTCAGATGATTCAGGAGGCTTTTGGAGACCAATGCAATGAGTGCGGCGCAAATTAAAGTGTGGCACAAACGCTTCAAAGATGGTTGAGAATCTGTTGAAAGTGATCCCTTGTTCTGGAAGGTCTGCAACAAGCAGAATACCTGAGCCTGTTGAACGTGTACAGGTTAGGTTAAGAGACGTTGCGAGAACTGTGTGAGGTCCCAAGGTGCCTACTTTGAAGGGGAATGAAGCATCACTGTCCTGTGTACAATGTTTCTTGTATCTTCTTCAAGAAATGTCTCTATTTTTCCATATTACATGGCTGGATACTTTCCAGACAGACTTCATATGTGAATATATATGAGAAACAGAAACTTCATTTACTACCTAAATTTTAATTTTTCAGATAAAAAAAAATTGAAGCATGAAGAAGTTTCATAACTCACCCAAAGTCACAGAGCTATTGAGCAGCAAGAATATGATTTGACCCTTAGAATAAATAGCTAGATTCACATGTATCAATGTGGGAAATCTTAAAAGCATAATCTTGAGAAGATAGTAGCCCTTCACTATAAAAGCAAATATAAGAAAAGAGCAGGTGCATCAAGGGGGAAAGGACTGTTATGAGTTCATTTGAGGGTAGGTTTTATTGAAGATATAGACCATTGAGGAAAATGACTCATATTCACATATTCAACCACCCAGGAGGCAACCAGATATAAAGACTCCAAAAAAAGGTGCTTGTACCTGGAGAGTTGGGTGTTATCATGCAGTGGTTAAAATTCCACGAGTAGATTTAAAGTGAAAAGAGAGATGTAGGAAAGAGCGAGCTTTCAGGTTTGGGGAGAAAGAAACCAGAAAAGGAGCCCACGAAAGAATATCAGAGTAGCTGTGGATGAGAGAGTGGTGTCTCATTACATGGCCACTGATGTCACACGTCTCTGAGAGCAGTGAAAATACTAGGCAATTAGTATATCATTGAAGACCTTCATGAAGCCAGTTTCTAATGCAGGTACAGTTAGAAACCTGTATCTATGCCTTGAAGAGTCCACGGGGGATGTGAAATGCAGGGTGTGTGAAATGCAGCCTGTTTTTCAGAGCAGGGTGGTTGATGAAGGGAAAGTGAATATTGGGGCCTTAGCTAGAGGGAATGATGGGTTTTTCTGCGGAAAAGACATGGTAATGTTTTTAGCTTGTGTGAAAACAGCAGAGGGAGAGAATTAAAATACTGAAAGCATGGGAAAGAGTAGGGCTCACTGCAGGAGCGACATCTGGGAGAAGATGGGAAGCAGTGGGTCAGGATCGCAGGTGGAGAGCTCAGCCTTGAACGTGAGAAGTAATGGAGACGGGAACAGGGATGTCCCAGATGAGACGGGAGACAGATGGAACAAAGAACGGGGAGCAATGAGCTTTACCCTGCTGTGTTTCCAATCAGGCTTTCCCAGAAGGGATATTTGGCCAGGAAAACAGGAAACAGACAGGTGGTCCAAGGTCTGCTGGGTAAAGTTAATATATAGTTGCTTGATTATTCAGGTCTGAGTTTTAGGATCAAAAAATAAGAAAAGAAAAGGAATAGATGAAAAGCAATTACTGCAAATTTATGAGTCGCATCAGTTGCCCAGACAACAGACTCCTGACCTACATGTCTCCCTCCCTCAGCGAGTAGAGCTGGAGGACTGCCGGGCCTACGTGGAGGCCGTGCTAACCTCACACCAGCAAACAAACTGAAACCAGAAAAGAGTTAAAGAAAAGTCTCCCAAGATGTCAGCACGGAAGGCCAGATAGCGATCATCTACACAAACCCTCCTTCACAGAGGCGAAAAGCAAATCTCAGAAGTGTACAGAACAGTCCCTGGGCCATTGAATTATGGATCAGCGTGAGCTCGAGCTTCCTTTTCTTCTCCTTAGCACTTGTGAACACATAATACATTATATATTTTCCTTCCTCAATTCGTTTATTATCTGCCCCCTCCCATGAGAATGTGACCTCCCTCAGAGGGATTTCTTTCTGTCCCTTTTGCTCACTGCTGTTGCCTCAGCCTTCCAAGTATCGTGAAGTCACTTAATCCTTATTTGCTGTGTTAATTAATCGCATCTACTCCAGTGTCCTTTTTACCTCCCATGGCACTGTCATGGATGGCACTTAAAGTGAAATTGGTAGTTCTAACAGCCGCCTCCACACAAATAAATTTTTCATAATCTCCACTTCCTCATTGGGTAAACAAGGTGCCAAGGTAGAGCAGAATATTGGATGATTTTAACCTATTCAGTTAGTTTTCCTTTAAAAAAAAAAATAAAGAAATAAAGGGATTTTTGTGACAATAACAAAACAATGAAAAAAAAAGGAAAAAGAAAGAAAGAAAACTAAGTCAATATTATAGGACAAACTATATAGAATTTATATAGCAGCGTATTTTTTGGTGTATTTTTTGTTTATCTACGTTTATATCTTTATCCACATTTTTATATCTGTGTCCACGTTTATGCCACCCAAGAGAGACACGGTGGGAAGATTCACCAGGTCTGTTGCTAGGGGAGTGCTATGAAAATTGCCACTTCTTATGACCCTTCATCTGCTGTAGGAAATGCTCTATTTTTCTGTTGTTATATGAAAAAGGATGAGAATGAAATGCTGTGGTGCTGGCAGCTACAAAGAAGAGAGCTGGTAGTTCCTGTGTGAATCTGAGAGAGGTGTTTTCTACTCTCTCTGAAGTTGAATCTTCCTTTTCTAATTTTATTTATTATTTTTTTGCAGGAGTCATCTCCAGGGAAGGGAAGGAGTAACACCCTGAATGAGGATTTGTCCAGCTCAGGAAAACCATGCAAAACCACAGGAGCAGCTCACACACCGAAGGGTCTGTTTGTGGAATTAGGGAAGGGAATCAAGTTTTATGTTTATGAGAGATACAACTGAATATTTAAAGATTCACATTTGCCTGGGACTTTCCAGAATTTTTTTTCCAACCCAGGCCCTTAATGGTAAATATTTAGATTAGTATTGTGTGTGTTAAACGTCATGTATGTAACAGGATGTCAAGTACAACACTCCATTTCCAGAATTTTTGTTGTGATCCAAAGCCAAGAACAAATATACCTCATGTGTTCTGAGAGCCTGCCACCTCCCTAGCAGGGATGAGGGAAAAGAATCAGTTTTTAAAATGTCTCTCCATCGACTCTGCTCCCCAACATCATCCCAGCCAAAGAAAGAGAAGGTCTGAGTAGAGAGAGAGGTGTTAAGCCTTGTGGAGAGAGTAGAGCTTGGGTTAGAAACGAAAGCACTGCTTTCCCCCTTCCAATGCAAAATGGGAGAACTCCAAAAGAATCACATAAAGATTGACAGAACCTGCAAAAGGAGGTTGGCAACACAAATCTCAGCAGAATGTGTGCTTGGCGGTGGAACACAAAGTTCCTCTTTTGTGCTATCATTGATGCTGAACATAGTCATAGAGTGAGTTCTGGAAGAGCATATGGGAGCCTGGAGCATAGAACCTTTTCAGTCTTCTTGTTGTTCTTCTACAGGAGGAAGAAGAAATGTGTCCCTGAAATTTGGGAAGCATACATGGATATGGAGTCTGGTCTTGACCTTTCTGTAGCAGAAACCCTATGTCAGCGGCCCTTACAGGGACAGTGGTGAGGTGGACCAGGAGGGAAGATGGTACTCCATCCCAATTTCCTTTAAAGAGGAGTCCCATGGTTTCTGCAGCTGCACACAAAGGCTCGGGGAGGGTAGCAGACGAAGGTGGGCCTTGGAGCTGCCAGGTGGCTGCTGGGCCAATCCCTTAAGGTTCAATGCAGAGAAGAGGCTGTGATGCCTAATTTGCTGTTAAAGGAAAACTGCCCTATAGGTGGCGTTTGGAACTGTTTGGGCAAGGGCAAGTTAAGAGTGTCAGAGAAAATGTCACGTCCCCCATGTGACATGAAGGGAAATTCGCTTTCACTTCAAGAACTAATCAGCAATTAACCTAATTCTTCTGCCTTTTTTCATCAAAGTAAGAGAAGAATAAAACTTTCTTTACTGCCATCATAGGTGAGAAAATACAGAACTCAGAAGGAAATAGCCAAATAACACCAAATACCTAAGGAAGGGAGAGAGCAAGTAGACTTTTAGGGTCATCAAAAAGAAGTAAGGAATCTCAGAGGACTAAAGTATTAATGGGAGAAATCTTGCAAGTTTCTTTTTTTGTTTTGCAGAAAATAAACCTCCTAAGGAACACCGTTGAATGAAGGCTTGAGAATCCGGATTGTCTATAAATAATGATGACTCAGATACAAGCAAACGGCAACCCAGAAGAGACAGGCATGGGAAAATAATGGTGTAGAAACACCAAAGAGGGTTAGGGGACTTTGGATAATGCAAGAATAAAAATCAGGACAGGACCTATGGTAGATTGTATCTTCCAAAGGTGGACACCTCAATACAGTCCCTCCTCCATGTTCCATTTACAGTGACATTGGCAACCCTTCTACCAAGTAGTAGAATCTTTGTCTCCTCCCCTTGGTCCCAGGCAGAGCTTTACAACTGCCTTGCTCAATAGAATACAGCAGAAGTGATGCTATGTGACTCCCAAGGCTAGGTTATAAAAATATCCTGTTCTTGTATCTTATTCTCTTGGGATACTTGTTCTGCACACCCTTGATGGAGGCCAAGAAGACCTACAAGAGGAGACTCAAGCAGAGAGAAACTGAGGCTTGTGGCCCTCAGCCCTCACTGAGCCCCAGATGATAGCCAACATCAAATTGACAGCCTGTAAGTGAGGCATTTTGGAAGTGCATCATGCAGTGTCCAACTGAGGTGATGCCACGTGGAGCAGAGAAAAGCCTTCCCCTCCGCGCCCTGCCCAGATTGCTGATTCTGCACTGAGTGGTGGTGGTTGTTTTAAGCCACTAAGTTTCGGGGGGCAGGGGATAGTTTACACAGCAATAGATCACCAGAAAAGGACCAAAAAGGGGATTATATATTTAGCCAGATTTACCTAACAGATTTCTACAGTTCCTTTGGAACAAAGAATCAAACATTTTTATTGTTACTCCTTTTTGTATTATGTGAGGTTTTCTATGTTACCTCCTTTAATAAAGTAGGTGTAGAGAATTCTCACTTCATTGTGTAGGTTTAGGTCTTCTCCACAATCTTTTTGGCAATCTTTATTAAATTTTGAATTAAAGAACAGTTTAAGTATAGTTTTAGTCCACAAATGTAACAGTGGCCAAGAACCTGTTGTAGAATGTAAACAACACTCTACAAAATTGTGAGCTGCCTTGGCTACTTTGTCATGAGGTGAGCGGCATGCAACAGATGTAAGGATTGGCATGTGAAGCAAATAGCACTGCCTGAAACCTTTCCCCAGAACAGAGTGGTGTATTTACAAGAAGTATAATCCAGACCCTCCATGTAACAGTAGTTAGTATGCGGATGCGTTAAGTTTGTGGATGTAAAATATACATAGCACTTAATTTATTCACTTAATAGTACCTCAGCAAAGATTTATTGAGTGCCATTAGGTGCCAACATAGGATTAGACATAGGGGATGCAGCAGGAAGCAAAACACAATGCTCCGTCGTGGGACGCTCAGATGATAAATAGATATGTACATCTCAGAATGTTGAGATGTATCGAAGAAAAACAAAGCAGGTCAGGAGGACAGACAGCATGCCTAGGAGGGGTGAGGCTAACAGGCCAGGTTGTTATTTCATAGAGGATGCTCAGGAAAAAGCCCTCTAGTACAGAAACATTTGAACAGAGATCTTCCGGAAGTGAGAGTGCATCCTGTAGCTACCCAGGAGAAGGGCATATCAGGTAAGGGGACGGCAAGTGGAAATACAGTAAGATGAGAGAAATCCCAGCGTGCTGTGTTGAGAGGACAGTGAAGACATCATTGTGGCTGAAACAGAACAAGTGAGCTGTTGAGTGGAAGGACAGGGTGTATTGGGAGCAGGAGGCAGATTACATTGAAACGTTGGGTATTAGAGAGACCACTGAGAGGATCTCGGCTTTTGAGCACTGTCATTATAAATATACATAATACGTCATGGACTGAATGTCTGTGTCCCCATAAATGTATATGTTGAAGGCCTAACCCTCAATGTGGTATTTGGAGATGAGGCCTTGGGAAGGGAATTAAAGTTAGATTAGATCATGAAGGCCCTCATGTTGGGATTAGAGGAAGGGACCCAAGCTCGCTCTCTCCTGTCCCTGAACCGAGGAAAGGCCAAGTGAGGACAGGCAATAATCGAGCCATCTGCGAGTCAGGACAGCCCTCACCAGAACACACCCTGCTGGCACCCTGATCATGAATGGCTAGCCTCCAGAACTGTGAGAAAATAAATCTCCGCATTTAAGCCTGTGGCATTTGGTTATGGCAGCCTGAGCTGACTGAGGCACTGTAGCTACAGCCACCACGATATACAGTATGACTACAAAGAGTCAATCAGTTTAAATGCAACATTGAAATATAATTTTTTCCCAAAATATCCTTTTTTTCTCCTCTGATTTCTTCAGCCCACTTCTATTAGCTTTCTGGTAACAAAGGTGCTATTTGCACAGTTCATTGCCTGAGATTGCTTAATGGTCAGTTTCAATTACCATAACTTTTCCACATATATTTCTAATATTCTGTTTTTTGTAAATCTGAGCAAAAACATGAGCTTTGGGAGGTGTGTCTCTCTCTGCTCATTGGAATGTCTTCTTTTAAAGTCTTTTGCAAGCTGTTTCACAAAAATCAAAATAAAAAGTCTTCTCTAATATGCGCATTAAAATGTTATTGGTAGGGATTTTATAGATTGCCCTGGCTTTCAGGGGAAAGCAGTATTTTCTGGTTTGAATGGGTGATTCTTGCTCATTGTGTAGAAATCCTTCTGTCTGTAGGTTATTTGTTTAGTTACTAGTTTTTTTTCTTATCATCAGATGTTCCCCTTGATTAAAGCAGGTGGGGTTTCTGACTGCTTTCTTTTCAGAATTTTTCTACCTAATGATTTCACACATAAGCGAAAATAAGGCAGGCTTAAATTTTGCCTACCGACTCAGGCTCACAGGATTGGGATGATAGTTTTTAGAATCTCCTGGCTACATTCCGTGCTTGGTGAGTTTCTCCTGTGCTCCTCAGCAATCCCGTGCCATCTCTGTGATCCTGCTGTGCCCGTTTTTTCTGTGTGTCTGTCTTTCCTGGGAGTGCTCAGGCATCATGGAATCACAGCTCTTTCAAGGATCCTGAGATTCACTTCCCACCCTTTTTCCTTGCTTGCCTCACATCTTGGCTTGTCACTGTTTCTGCTTCTTCTTCTTTTTTTTTTTTTTTTTTTTTTTTTTTGCATGCTCAGGATTTGTATTCAGGCTCCTTGGGATTTTTTATCAACTTTCTGCACAATAGGAGGGGCTGTTTATCATTTCTCACTCAAGACTATTTTTAGGAGGGAAAATAATTGGCTGCTTGACATGTATCTCCAGAAAACAAACACACAAGAAGCAAACCAACCAACAATGCCTAGCTTGGGGGCTTCCTGCTCCCAGTCTTTAAGACTCATCTAGTGTGAAGTTAAGGCTTTGGAACTTTCCCACTTTTAATGATCGGCATAGTCTCTGTAAGAAACTGTTCATGTCTTTAAACTCAAAGAGCTGTGAGATTATGAGTTACCATCTATGTGGGCCCACAACAGAATTCTAAGAATGAAATAATTTATCATTTGGGGAAAAAGTAAACTTCTCTTAAAAAAAGAAAACATGGCTCATCTTATACGGTACTTCCCACACAGATATAAATGTGATATTTATGTCTCGGGGCAATCAGGGCCACAAAAAGAAACTGAATAGATGGTATTGTTGAGACTCAAAAAAATGCATTTTTCCAACTTTGTTTAGATTCTCCATCTTTCATGGCAGCTTTGTTTTTTTATGCTTATGAGTCACTGTAAGAAAATTTTGAACCAAAGCTGACAAGATTTATGAAAATTTCATTCCATTATTTTTAAAAGAAACACTTTTATTGGAAGAAGGTAGGCATTTGTCTCTCTCGTATGTCAGTGTCTCAATTGCATTGGGCACCATAGCAAGAATGTTAATCTGGTTCAAAGAGAAGCAAACAAACCTAAATTTATGTAATACCAGATAATTTTAAAGAGCCACATAATTCTGAACTTTGGAGTCACATAGAACTGGCTTTAGCTATTATTCCCTGTGCAGCCTTGAACAATTTGCTTAACCTCATTAAGACTCAGTTTCCCCATCTGAAAAAAAACCAAAATAATATTTGAGTCTACCTCTTAGGGGTATTGTAAGAATTAAATGAGAAAATCAAACAGAAAGCATTTAGTAGCACACTAGGCATAGAGTAAATTCTCAGGAAATATTAGATAATAATATTAGAATTGTTATTGTTATGAGTATTGTACATTTCTGTTGTTTGTGGCTTGTGAATAGCAATATAATAAAATACTTTCCTCCATTACTGAGCATAATATAAGCCTCAGTCAAGTTACTCAGCCTTTCTTAAATCTTATATAATCTCCTTACATATGAGGTTTCTTATACATATAGTGGATTATAACAGATACTTAACCCTCAACGAGCTATTTTTAGCTTGTCATTTTGCTGTCCAAATGATAATATTTCATGACAGAGGTTCTGTGACTTTCTGGGCCTCCAATCAGAAGTCTGAATTATAGAAGGTGTCTCAGGATATCAAGATCTGCTCCTCTTCTCCATCATTATACAAGCACAATCTCCATTATCACTGTTGGTAATCAGAAATGACATCAGAAATATCTATTAAAATAATACATAATGACAATAACTCATTATAATATACAACCTTTCATGCAGAGGGCACAAAGTTTTGACCTTAGTGATTTTCAAATACAAATAACTGCCTTTCTGTTCCTGTCCCTCTTATTTAATAATTAAGACCTATGTGTTCAACAGTAACAGAAGCCAGTTACTTGTAGTCTGCTAACTATAAATTAATTATATAAGAATTGTTTTCCTTATTCTTTAGGTAATGAAAGTTGAACTTAATTTAACCAAGTTAAAAATGTCTTGACCAAAATCAAACAGCAGTAAGTAGTAAATGGTGATGCCAGGATTAAAATCTTGGTCTATGAGGCACAAAGGAAGCAGCCTTAACCAACAGGCATGACCATATAGCACACGGACCCCTGCTAAGGAAGATTTTTCAGGCATCCATTATCAGAAAAGTTAACTCCCCAAAATGAACAATACAGAACTGTGGTGTATATGGCGCCGCTTTCCTTTCCCCATGTATAATTCAGGTGGTTGCTGACCCATAGGGGCTACACCTGTTATTCTACAGACAGCCTACAAATCTTACATTATAAATAATAGAAGAGCTTGATGGATTCTTGTGAATTTACACACCATGCCAAGTTTTCAGCAACCTAGCTCTACCAGTTTCTGTGTTAGTTCACGGGGTGGAATATTTACACTGCTGATTTCTAGGAGAGGCAATAATAAGAGCTATGTGGCAATAAAGGGTCATTTAGGTTGTTTATTGGGCTGAACTTTACATTAAAAATATCATGGGCTAGATGCATTTTTAACAGATAATCTTTAAATCCAAAGCTAGCTACATTTACTACGTGGGGAAGCCACGGGAGGTGGTATATGTACAAGTGGCTGTAGACATTTGCTGGGAGGTACTTTTCTTGCATATGTGTGCAAAGCTTCAGAGCAAATGCAGTTTGCCTTCCAAAAATGACATACAGCTTTATGAGAATTTGGTCCTTCACAAGAACTAAGGCATCTTTTGTGCTTAATGTTATAGTACTTAAAGAAATTAATTTTGAAGAATATGATGCAGTTATTTTTAAATGACTGTTTTGCTAAAACAATTATGGGTCTATACAGGAAATGCTGTGTTTTCTAAATCGTGTCAGCTTTTCACTGTCTTCAGTTTACACTTCCGGAGCATAGTTTCAATGGCTTGTCTACACACACACACACACACACACACCCCTCAGGGCTGATGGTTAAAGAAATAGACACTGATGACTTGGCTCTTCTGCGGCAGAGCTTCTTTGCTGAATCTCTTGGGTCTTAGTTCTTGGGTGTTCTAGTCTTGGCTTTCCTTCCCAGAGCACTTCAATTTTCTTGACGTCGTGCTAGTTAGCATGGCTTCCTGGGGCATACACACCCCCCAAATGACATGACCAAAATGAGATAGCCCAAACATGCTATTATCAGTTACTGATAATACCATCAAGGCAAATCTTTGTCTAGACCCTTGTAAATTTTACTAGATACATCAAGATGACTTCGTAAAGTTGCGATAAAT